>JARHVA010007785.1:402500-420000 GCA_037957365.1 Torreya grandis
CTTAACTTCTTGGCACTTCATGTCAAGTATCAAGATGGATTTGTACATTGGTAGATGGATATAAGAAATCATCTTCCTCACCAATTAGACTAAAACCCTTTTGATATCAACACATGTCATAAATAGTTACAATATGCAACCCGTACTTAGGTTTCTGAACATGTAGTTATCCTCTTGGAATTGCTATAAATACAAATTTATTTTACTTATTATACAACTTTAAAAAATTGCATTCAATTGGATATATAGGAGTATAGATTGAGAAAAAATTCCTTATATTTTAAAATAAATTCTTAAGACCATAAATAAGTCTTCAACCAAGTCTCAATTAAATTATATAAAATCCTAAATAAACATGATGAAGTAGTCAAGCCTATTATAAATGCATTAATATAGTTAAATTAGTACACTTGCATAAATCACTTAACTGGGATAAGTTCATGGATTTTTTATCCACGTTTCAACTAGTTCTATGCAGGAAATGCCTAATATATTGAAGTATTGAGTTCTAGAGCAAATCCATCCACTAACCACTTTTTACTCAATATCAATTATTTCCATTATGGAACACAAGTTAGGGTTTTTACATTCAAAGATTTATCTATTGGCATATTACATTCACAATATTATAAACATATCAAGAATAGGGCTAATAAATATAAATTTATAGGGTTATGACCTAATTTTTTTCATTCTCAATAAAGTCTTCAGTGCTAGGTAGGGACAAAAATGCCCAACACTTATATGTTACTTCAACACCCGTGTCCACCAAGAGTCACATGTTTATATTTTGACAACATTATATTTTTATTTTAGTCACTATTTATGTCTTTTTAAAGTTAATATAATCAAATGAACTATATGAAAATATAAATGTATTCCTCTATTTCGTAGTTTAATCTTATCTATGTTACTTTCATTTCATAAATTCAAATTTCTTCCCTTAAGTTTTGTGTTTGTGTTTTAGATTAAAAAACCTTGTTATATTATAAATAATGAATAGAAGTACGATTAATCCACCTTAGATAGTTCTAATATTTGATAGAAAATTTGGTGAACTTGATAATTGATTAAACCTTGTCTAAAACCTAATTTTATGTAGGGTTCTAACCTTCTAGGGTTTTTGTTATTATTTAGTATATTTCATCTTTCTATTTTATTCATGTTATATTTATCATGAATGCCATATAAATTTATATAATGAAGCTAAGATTTTCAATTTTGATCTTGTTGATGCCCAAGAGATTACTAAATATCTTGGTACTCATCAAGATGACATTGGTTGTTTATTATTCGTGGCTAGGAAATAAAAACAAAAGCATGAATATGTAACTATATCTCCAAACATAAGTGATTCAGTTGAACATCCATTCTATATATTATTTATACCAAGTTTTATACTAGTATAGTTGATACTACTATTCCAATCACATCTTATGGCTTGGGGGAAACACATAGTATACAATATGTTTCTTTACCTATCCCTAACAATGTAACTCAATCAGATCTTATAAAATGCCTAATCTAATGTATATTTTCTTGAGAAATAATTTTAATTTCTAAAATATCAAGTGATATGATAGGAACAAGGTACTCATAAATAAGGTAATTCATTAGAATATAATGTTTTACTTCATAATCCTTTAGCATATGACATTGCATTACATAGTTTACATACTAGATTTGTAGATCAAATTATTCCTTTGTATAAAGGAAAAAGAGATCATGAGTAACATCCTAGATCATTTCTAGTTATCATGTTTGGATTATGCCTCTAGTGACAAATTTTTAACCAAATTATTTTCAATAATCCTAAAATACTAGAATTTGTGTTAGTTACATAACTTACTAGCTCAATCTATGAAAAAATTTAATACATTAGTTATTTTTTTATCGAATACTTTTCTATCAAAACTGATGAGAGAAATTCTTATGCACAAATTATAAATATTATACAAGTGTTTAATGAACCTATCAGTCACTATGTGCTCTTAAATAAGACTATGCTTGCCAAAATTACAAACACATTAGTGGATAATGATGTATAAGATATTTTAAAATAAATTCTACTAGCACCATTACATGGATGAATAAGGTTCAATAAATTTAACTCATTCAAAGAAATTTTTCAATATATAAGAGTTAGAAGTTAACCTTGTTCATTTTAACAATATCAAATACACACCAACGACTACTTCAATAGATATAACAAAATTTTAAAGGAATCCATCCTAAAAAGTGAAATCTGAATATGCTGAAGTAGATGCTAAGGTGATAGTCAGTGTTATTACTTAATGAGATAATAAAATTTATTTCATTAAAACAATCAAATTGGAAATTTACTAGATTACCTTAACTACATCACAAATTTTTGGAAATATTACATGAATACAATATTATTACTTTACCACTTTCATTTATGATGATTTGGAAAAGATACAACATAAATTGTTTAACAATAATGCCTTTTATGATTATCATAGATGTAATGGTCATTATATAAATTGAGGTTTGAAACATAAGCATATTATTCAATATTTAATAGATTAAAATATCATTAAATCTTATATTCCTATAGATGAACATAATCCTTAACAAAATGATAATTATATTTTGATAATTTTTAGTGGGCCATTTATTATTCATGACACTACAAAGAATATGTCCATGGTAAAACATGCCTATAACAATCACCCACTTCTTGCATCATATGAACATCCTTTATATGGGATTGTCAAAACAATTCAAAATATTCAACCACATCCCATGGTCACTTTTGATGATACTGAGATTGTGGATGATGATTCTAATTTTAATGCATTATGTATTAGAGATTACATTAACACCAATATGTTTGCAATATATAAATCAATAATGAATCAAGTGAGAATACACAAACAATTTCATTGCTTAATTTATTGGGTTATAATTAAAGTGATACTTAAGAAACTAACAAAAGTGTTAAAAAATTTTATTGTAAGAAACAAATATCTTTGGGACATATTATATTACCTTGTCAAGTAATTCATGTAATTATATATACCTTTTTCATTGATTTAGCATAAAATAATTTCTTTGACATGATATAAGTATTTGAATGATTTCAAAAGCTTCATGTTGTACCTTCAAAATTACATAGGTTTCTCAAGTATATCTATTTCAATCAAGTTGTTATCATTTTGGGAATTAATAATGAACACCCTATAAAATAAATGGTACCCGATCCACCACTACAATCCAATGCTAAATTTAACATAAGAAACACATGTTTTCAATGGTTGAATCTAAGAAATAATTTAAAAATATATTAATACAAAGGGAGTTTCAAAATGTCCAAAAGTAAGTTTGTAAAAAAAATGGAATATACCCATAAAAAATCCAAGTACTGGAAAAATATACTGAGGAGGTAGTTCACTCAAGTCAACATGAGATACTAAATAGAAAAAATAAACACAATCTTCAGCAAACCCTCATGGGATTATTAATCATTATCCTATATATTCTCCTTCCATGTCAAATAACATGAGTAGTCATCTAGAAATCTTTTTTACTGGTTTTGATACATACTCAAATTTTGTTGTTGGCACACCTGTAACATTTCATATAAAGAGGGGTAAATAAATTACCATTAATCACTAATTTATTTTATTCCTATATTAATGTAAACATTGCGTAACTTATTTAATTTTAAAAGATCCTAAAAATGAAATTCACACACATCAAATAATTAAAACCTAATTCCATATAGTTATGCATTTTTTGCACCTTATTTTTCCTCACTTGCTTTCACAATCACTTGATCCATTATTCTACGCCCTCAGATTTCATTGAGTTTTTAGGCTCTTGGAACTCCTATATTAGAATCCCATATCTAATTATCTCAAAATAAACATTAAACATTCATTTTTATTATAGATTTTACTAAAGCATATTCATATTTTAGCTTACACACTAGCATTAGCTGTGGACACCATTGCCCAACATTATTTTCCATATTGGGTAGCCATGTCCTTTATATTTTCATACCCATAAATCACACTTTTAAGGATCATAATATATAATAATTAGAGTTTTTAGTTATCATAATTAGTATCAATATGAAAAACACTATTTTTAATGAAACATTTATACTTTTGAAGCCTACTTATGTGTATATGCAAATGTGACATGTTTCACCAACTGTACATTTAAAGAAATGAGAATTTAAAGTCACATATGTTCCATATTATTATTTTTCATACATTATTCTCAATATTACAATGGGGACATCTTATTCACATGAAAATTTTTCAACCTTTCTAAGCAATTTTCTATCTTAGACACATATTGTCGGCTATACATATATCCATCTTCTTATTCTATTTTATGATACCTTATGTCATTTATGTTTCAGAATTGTGTTTTTGAGAAATTAAAAAATGCAAAAACAATCATATATTTAAAATTAAAAAAAAATTCAAAATATCCAATAATTTAAAATAAGAACCAAAATATGGTTAGAAATCTAATTTACATCCTTCACAATATGTTATTTATCTCACGATGAGTAGATAGCATATTTTTTTATATATCACACATGTATTTCATCTATATAAATGAGTGTCATGCATTAAATATAGTGTAAACATTTTTATTGATTAAAATGTTAGACTTTTGTCTATTCCTTATGCCTCATAAGTTGGGTAAACTTTATCCACATGTGACAATATACAATGGGTATTAATACAGTACAAACATTATACTATTTAGATTTATCTTATATATATATGCATTTCTAACATTTATATCTTACATAGTACCCATGGACATTCTATTTGATAGGATATGATTACATGACATTTCCAATGGTTTAGACTACATTTCTAGATCTTTGTTCCTTTGATGTTGATTTTGCTTGTATATAGTAGATTACATGATGGTTTTTCTATTATATTTTCCCTAAAACCTTGTGTATAATAATTATTTGATATATATCTATTAAATAGTTCATGTTTTATGATATATTTGAATATTTCATTGTTTAGGACCTTGGCCTTATGTTTGGTATATGCCATTTGAACATCTCTTTCACTTGGCCCTTTGCCCCATGTTTGGTATGTGAAATTTGAACATATCCTTTTCTTTGGACCTTGGTCCTATGAGTGCGAAACATTTGAAAATGTATTTCATATTTGAAATTATTCATATCTACCATGTGTGCAATATTTCACTCTATGCCTTCTAAATATATTTCATGTATGTTGCTTTGTGCCTTGTCACTTGGCATATTTATCATTGTGTTTATTGTGTGTGACTTTTGAGTTTATTGAGTTTGATATGTTTAATGATCCATATCATGCACTCCCAACATTACATACGAAATCTAAATTTCTTCTCCATGATTTCATTGATACATATTATAGGCCTTGCCTCTTGACTAACATACATTATACAATTCTTATTTCCAAAAGTTACATTTTTAACTGATACATATTACTACACATTCTAAAAGTGAAATTTTATTTTGAGACAAGGGAATTTTTAGTACCCATTATATCAGCTCAATAAGGGGTATTTCTATGGGCTAATCTTGCATGAAGCCTTTCTGTAAATGTTGTCAAAAATCAAATAGACACAAATACAATTTTGTAAGTTATAAAACAATTTCAAAAATTATTTGTTGGCACGTATTATTGAGGAATATGACATGCATATGCAATACATTTTAAATTTAAAAATTCTAATGTTATAGTGAAGGGGCATGATACAGATTCATGTTCACTATACTATTTAGATTGACAATACATATATACAACTATATATTTGAAATGGTACATGAAAATGATTAAAGTCTACACATATTATATATTATCTTCAAACATGGCAGCGTCATGAAGACATCCATTCTCTTCTAATCACGAATTAAGATAAAATTGAATCATAATGAATCTAGAGTGGTTGGTTCAATTCATAGAAGATGGTGCATAACCTAGAGATGACTGTGACTATATCATTATGTGAGAAAATCCATTTTTCATCTTGGTGATACAAAAACCATCTAATTTAAATTGATGTTCAAGAATTCCTAAATAGGTGTCACTCATATTCTACAATTCAAGGTTTGATCACCCCCAATCTTCTCCAATGGTTCATCTAAAGAACCATCTTCACCATGTATTTCATCAGAGGAAAAAATTACCCAATGATTCATGCAAGCATCATCAACAAATTACACTAGTGATAAATGATCAACTTTCACATACAAAGGTGTATTCTTTCTACACTCTTATATGAAGTTTCTAAAGTTTTCAATATTTAATTGAATTTTCAAAATGTCAAATTCAAGCAATATTCAAAATTTCAAATTTAAGCTTTGTCATATTTTAGTTTGAAAAATAAATAAGGTGACCACTTCAGGTATTTGAAGGGCTTTTAAATCATTTGTTTCTTTGCATGATTGAAGTAACACCTCAAAGACAAAGTTTGTTCTATACACTAAAGAATATAGTTTCTTTTAATTTAGTAATTTAATTTCTAGACTGAATGGGAGGGAGAGGAATATATTAGCTAAAATATAATCACAAATAATTTATCATATCCTATTTAGTCTCTTTTATCCTTAATTAAATTGTACACATAATCAATACCTACTTTCCTACCACACTTTATCCTAAGTACAAGTAAATAACAATTTTACCTAATAACCATTATCTGTAACATATAGAAATGTCAAAAGTGTTGAGAACACATCTATAAATATATTTGCCTTAGCATGGACCCAAGGTTTAGCACTCACCTTTCAGGGACATCAACACCTAATACAGATGGAATGTTCAGCTCATTTTCTCTCCTTTCACACTTGTGTCCACATGTCACAAACATAAACTTTTTAAAATGAAACTCATCTTTTAGCTAGTGTTTGTATTTTGATGGATTGAATACCCCTACTCTCATCTACTTAACTGAAAGAGTGATCATATCTAAGTGTACACTTTTTCATCATTTGTAATTATGTATATAATTCCAAACATCAACAAAAAAAAAAATTCTTATATCTATATAACAAAAATTGTTGCCTAAATGGATAGTTTTCTTTCTTTTGGCATATGGAGTAGCTACTAAAATATAACCTTAATTCCTAAATGTAACCGCTAAATTATGTGTTATTAATTATTTTTCTGCTTAATTGCTAGGACAAACTGAGTGAGAGTATTGGCCAACTTGCTCAATTTAATTATTAAACAATTTTTGTCTAAGGATGTTATGGTTTAACAGCTAAGGCTCTTAAAACTATGGTGTCATCCCAGTTGAGGTCTCATCTCAAACCAAACTCGCAGAATTCTCGTACCATCTGGTCATGTACATAGACATTCCATGGCCTCCCACATGATGATCTATACTCAAAAAGATTAATTATTATTTGATTTTCCTTCCCTACTTTTCATCTTTATTTTCCTTTTAAATACCCAAATGAAAAGAAAATAGCTTCATTCGTCATCCACAGCGAGATACTGATTATTGATGAATGGATACTAGTAGAACAGTTATTCGTCGTCCTCATAATATTTGTCAAATTGTCAGTCAAAACCAGTTCTATGATTGTAGACTGTACTTATTAGGAGTGTGCAATTGGATTAATTGAAGAATACACATAACATTACTTTACGGTAAGGATCACGGCTGGCAAAGATTATAGGTATGTAGGCTCGGTCAATCACTCTGCATATAATGATATTTCAACCAGTCTAGGTGTAATCACTGAAAGGATAAAATAAACTAATTTAGATACCGATATTTTGCTCATTTCGGTAACAAAAAAATGATGCAGGTGATAAGGCGACGTTGAGTCCATTGAGTCACCTCCGCTTGGAGAAGGACTTGAGGAAACAAAAAGTTTACACGCAACAAGAAGAATCTTTAAGGTCACAAGGAAGAGTGAAGAGGTGAATCAAATGTGAGATTTTTTTTTTGGATTATGTACATGGTCGGAAGTAAATGTTGTAGAGTTGTGGTGGAGAGTGGAAGTACAAACAATTTAGTGTTCACATAAGGTTTGAAGTGCAAGCCGTATCTAAACACTTACAAAGTATCTTGGTTGGTAGAGGGCCAGAATAGCATTGTGTAGGAGGAAGGTGAGGTAGAAATGCAGACTGTTAGATACAAAGGCAAGGGGCTATATGGTGTCCTATCAATGTGTGTATGTTGTGTTTCATTTGGGAGGCCATCGATATAATGATCGGAAGATGATGTATGATGGAAAAGTGAATACTGTGTATGTGAAGAAGGATGGAAGGAGATATATTTTGAATACATTGAAGGATGAGCGAAAATTAGTGCACCAAAGTCATTTGGTTATGCACGGAGACAAGGAAAGATTTTTCGAGGAAGAGAAGACCAAGTGCACAAACATGAAAAGGGATGCGGTGCAGAGGAAAGAAAGTGATTATGCAAACCATGAGAAGCTCAAAGCGATTTACGTGGGTAGTCTCACAATAAACAACTGAAGTTGGTGACACAATGATGTATGTTTCTGACCTAGAACACAACTCCATAGATTAGAAGGTAAGGAGTATCCTGCATGACACAAATTTGTGCTAAGACTTTTAGTTTTGGATCGAAAGGCTTCTGCTACCACCTGGTATAATTGTGTGAACACTATCCATACATAGGTTTTTGTTTGAAATGTATGATGCAAGTAGGAAGAGTATCGAGGTTCATAAGAATATTGTATGAAGGATGAGTGCAAATTAATGATGGATTAAGAGGGACTTTATGTTCTAATGATATTCTAGAGAAATATAAATATCTCAACTTTAATTGAGGATTTGAGGGTTGTTCATAAAAAGTTTCATCGTAGTATAAAAATATAATTTTATTATTTGGAGATTTGAGTGTACTCCACAAATCAATTGGTATAATAATGATGGAGGACAACTTGTGACCTAGACTGGAAATTCGTGACTGGAAGGTAAGGACTATCTTTCATGTCACAAGGGTGTGCCACGACCTTTTGCTTAGGATTACCAAGGTTCTTCTACCCCTGGTGTAATTGTGTGAACACTATTCTCATACAATTTTTTACTTGAAGTGCATGATGCTAGAGCATCTAGATTCATAGGAAATATTGTATGAAGGGTGAGTGCAAGCTAATGATGGGCTAAAAGGGAGTTTTATATGGCAATGATATTTTAGAGAAATAGTCATACCTCAACATCAATTGGAGATTTGAGGGTTATCCACAAATATTTTCATTATAATATAAAATATATATTTCTAATATTGAAAATGTATTTTATCAACTTTTTGTTATTTTTTAATTAAATTATTTTTTTAAATAAATATTATATACTTCAATAGATTATCCTTTATATTTTAATAATTTTATTAAAAATGACCACATATTTATTGACACTTTTAAAAAATATTTTTTTATAACATTTTTTCTATTTTAGTTTATTAATCGTGCACTTATTAAACAATGAAACATTGTCTTTCCACTTAGGAAAATGCTTAAATATTTATAAAGATTGTTACCGAACAAATGTAGAATGTTAAGATACATTTGGTCTTTGTTATTAACAATATTTTCGTGTGTAAGTATATAACATCGAGAGAGAGGTTAAGTAAATGAAATAAAATAATAATAAGTTATAGATTTTAAAACATGACAATTTATTTTAAAAACTCCATTCAGAATTTTAAAAGTGGATGTAAAAAGTAGAAAAAAAAATGCAGGAGAAGCGAGGTGAGGTCAATGAATTTTTATGCCGTTCATGGATGTAGAAAAAAGATGGGCTTAGTTATAACAAAGAAAAATCAATGCAAATTATGAAGCAAAATTGTAGTGGAAATACATTGAAATCCAAAACGATTATCTATTTTGGCTAGGTATATTGTACAATTAATTAAAATATATAATATTTTAAGGGTAAAATTTGAATATTCTTTTTTTTCTTTAACAAATTTATCAAATCAAATAAGTTATAATTTATATTAAAGATTTCTATTATCAGTTAAATAAAAAGTAATGAATAAGATATTTGAATCATTAATAAATATAATATATGATAAATCCAAAATATAATTTTCAAAATTGATGTCTCCCAATTTTTTGAAATAAATATATTTAAAATATCTAAATTAATAGATATTATTTATTATTTTAAAATACTACCTATGTTGTACAATTTATTATATACATTTATGTTAGAGTATCCTATCAAATAACTTTTTTAATATTTTAAATAAACTTAAAAAGGAATAAATAAATCAAATAAAAAAATAAGAAAAATTGAATGTTTGTTTGAACTTTCACGAAAGCAATTGTTTTTAAAGCTGAAGCATGTTCCGTATATTTGGAAAAATTCGTCTACTCCAGTTAGTTTCAACAGATGAAATTTGAAATCTTTGCTTCGAAAATTGCTCTTGCAAAGCTGCCTTTTCCAATTATAGGGGTAGTGCCACCTTTTCTAGCAGTTCTTGTTATTATATGAAAATGAACTATCCAATTAATAAGTTATTTTTAATTGCTATTTTGATGGAAAAAAATAGCTCAATTTTTTGGAGGCTGTAATTTTTGACTCGTAGTTTTAGTTGAATTTTTTGACATATCGAAATGACGGTCTCAAAATGTTTGTTGTTGTTTTAGGCAGTTCCACCTACTTAGTGATATTTTCACTATTTTTAGAGGCCTTACATAATCATCTGAGAGTATAAAATTGTGATTTAAATATTTTTTTAGTGTTTTTCTATTTTTAGAAATTGTATATTTTTAGGATCAGATATTAACTTCAGATGGATTTCATCCAATAGTCTAATTATAGTGTTAACGATATTTTGGAAGATTTTTAAAACTGTACCCACTTACATGCGAACTTATTATAAATAACAGCTCCTAAAAATAAACATTTTTTTTTCTTAAATTTTTGTTTTTTTCAAATTTTACATGTAAACTTTAATTTCTGAATTGAAGTTTATTTAAACATGGTTTATGTTGGTAATTGCAAAATCTTAACCTATTGGTAATTTATTTGTCTTATTAATTATTCAGTTTCATTATCTTTCTTTTCTTTCAATGACTCTCACTTTTAATGTCTATTTCTTTTAATTTTTCAGTTTCATTATATAGGTGTGATTTTATAGGAAAAATGAATGTTTGTTTAGACGGGTCAGGACATTTAATCCACGGGAAAAAAAAATTACATTTAAACGAACTTTGCGGAGATGCACTGAATTTATATTAAATATCATTAGTTACATGGGTCATAACGATTTCTTCACCATTAAACATAATTAACGTTGGGTATATCCCAATCCACTATTTTTTGTTTTTACTGAGGCGGAGGCAGGGTCGGTTTCTATGACTGTCAGTATTACTATACAAAGGACATGTGGATTGGTATAAGCTAGGTTTTTTATTTTAAAAGGGAAAATTGAATGTTTTGATTACATGCTTCAAAACAATAAATTTTTACTGTAAATTAATGTTTTGACATTTGGTATGGACCCTAAATAAATTACATTGAAAAAAAATCTTTGGATACTTTAAGTGATTTTTTAAGAAAACTGAATGTTTGATTACATGGGTCATAAATATTTGCTCGCTATAACGTATAACTGAATTCGGGGATGGCTCAATCCAATACCATTTTTCTTGTATGACTTTCGGCATTAGTACGCATACTTTGGTTTGATTTAATATTAAAACTAAATGTTTACCTACGTGGGTTACGACAGTTAGTCCAGTATACATTATACCTCAAATTGTTTGTGGCCCATAAATGGCATTGAGGAAAAAAATTTCCGAAACATTCCATTTAGGAAGATATGTATACTCAGGCGGGAAATCATACGAAAAATGAATGTTTGATTACAGAGTGCTTTCATCCAATTTTAACAAATGCGTAATAATACGCATTCACACCTATCCGGATCATATGCACAGTAACTAATTATATCCAATTCATACACGTGTTTCCCATAGACATGAAGGTCCTAGCTAGTTCTAAACTTCGAATTATTCTTTTTTAGGGTTCCACAGTCAAGATCACTGCAAAGGACCGTTTGAAGACATAGACGTTCTAACCAGTTAAATTCGGTCGAAGATGATTTCGTATTCAGGTCCTGTGGTCATTTTCATTAAATATAGATCCATGGTGGACCAAGTGATTTCACAGTTCAATGGAATGCCTCATTAAAATGGAAATATTGTAGGTAAGGATTGTGTTTCTAAATCACATAGACAAGTTTATCACCATACCAAAAGTTTAAGTGAAGTGCCTAAAATAGCATGAACATTGTTAACAAATAGGGTTTTGGACCCAGCTTTTGCATTGTCAATGTGCCTCGTATGAACCTAGAACTAAAAATGACCCCCTCAAATTTGGCTAAGACATTGAACATGTGAGGAAAATGTGTTTTACATTGCGCAATTTTTCCATTTAGTAAGGTCGCTTATGCCTTTGTTGGACTTATCGTAATCTATTAATTTTTAAAAGCATTATGTTGATAGATGCATCTTTCTACTACGTGTGTGTGAACTATTAAATTCTTATTACTACACTAGACTGAGATTCCATGTACGGATACGTAGGAAGCTCATTAGGTTGAGTGTGAGTCTAGGGAATAAGGACACTCGGGCTCGCTTCCTCGCCTTCTCTTATACAATTGAACGCACAAGCTTGGTTGGTTAGTCACCATAAGTAGGGGTTTTCTTATAAAACCTAAAAGTGGACTATATGAACTTTATGATTGATGATTTCACCATTTTCTCCTTCGAAAACAATGTATAGTGTATATTAATGTAATGAGTAATAAGACTAACAATAATTGTATATATTTTGGGTGAATGATTATGGGAGTTACAAATTGTATGTAAATTTGACAAAATTGAGTGATTGCATATATACAAGTGACTAATTTGATTTATGTTGCTCTAATCATATTTATTGAGGAATGAATTTGAAATAAGTTGGGTCAATTGTACATGAATGTGTGCCAAACTATCTTGATTTACCTTAGTTGAAATAAAAGAAGGTGGTTTTGTGATACTTTTGTGCTATAAGGGATGCAATGGCAGGGAAATTTGAAACAATCAATTCATTGGGAATGTACATTTTAGTAACTAAACATATGTTTCCATAATAAATCTATACTTTGGTTGTGGAATCAAACTAACCTGGGTTGATTGTGCATGAATGTACCTCAGATCATTGGCATTTCTCCTTGTTGAAGGTGTTTATGTTGTGGTTGTATTTATTTTGGCTTATAATGGAATTATCTTATAGAAAAATTGACCTTTAAAGGAGTGTTTATTTGTATGTGGGTAAAAAATTCAAAGTACTTTGCGTTCATCACAACACTTTGGGTCCAAATTCAGACATAATTAGGTTGATACTACATACATGTACCCCCAATTTCATGAATTTCCTTTCATCGCAAGTGGTTATGGTGTTTTATCGCTTTGAAGGTTATAATTAGCCTAACTACATTTTAAAAAGAACATCAATGAGTGTTTGGCAGCATGTGGGTCACCAATTCAAACTACATTTCTTAAAATTAAAAACATAGGGCCTAAATCTGAGCTAAATATAATTGATAATGCATGAATGTGATTAAAATCACTTACATTTTCCCTAATTGTACATGGTTATGGCATTTATAAAATGATTTTACTCTACAAGGGACTCAATTTCAATAAAATTAGACATTTAAATGGGTTGTTAGGTGTCTAAAAGTCACCAATACAACCTACATTTCCCAAATTACACCATTTTGGCCTAAATTTGGATAAAAATTTGTCAATGATACCATGTGTACATCAAATTTATTGTGTTTTCCTTAGTTCCAAACACATGTCTTTTTTTGTTAGTTTCATCCTATAAGGAACCTAATCATAAGATAAAGTAGCATAAATTAATGGTTAGTTATGTGTGAGTCACCAATGCAGCCTATGTTTCCTTAATAAAAATTATTTGCACCCAAATTTGAATTGAATTGTGGTGATAGCACTCCATTGTTCCCTAATTTTTGTATGATTTCCCTAGTTACAATTGGATATGATGTTGTTATGTCACTTTTGGCCTATAAGAGACCTAATCAAGTTTTAAAAGAGTGTAAAGTGGTGATGGGTGTGTGCACGTCACCAATAAAACATGTGTTTCCCTACTCACATAACTTTGGATGGAATTTGAAGAGAATTGAATTAATGATTCATGAGTGTGCCCCAAATTATCCTCTTCTCCCTAGTCACAAGTTGGAGTAGTGTTGGTGTTTCTTTATGTCCATTAAGGGACCTAATTGAAACTAAATTCAATATAAATTTGTGAATGTATTATTTTGTGTCATTACTATAACCTACATTACCATAATCACATCAAATTTTTTTACTTCTATCTAAATTAGACTGATCAATCATAAATTTACCCTAAAATATCTATATTTTCCCTAATCATAGAAATATATGATATTGTTGTTTCACTTAGGTCCTATAAAAGATTAACTCATACTGTAACTTAGCATAAATGGGTGGTAGAGTCTATGTGGGTCAGTAAAAAGACATACATTTCCTGATTCATGATTTTTTTTGTCAAATTTAAAGCGAAGTATATAAATTTTACATGAACATGGAAAATTTTGTCCTCGTATTCCCTACTCACATGTGGATAAGGTGTTATTCAAAATTTTGACCATAACGCACCTTATCATAAGTAAAATTTGCATAAATAGGAGGTTGGGCATAATTCAGTCACTAATACGACCTATATTACTCCAATGAAACTTAATTGTGATTAAAAGGATGTTAAATGGGATGGTCACAAATAGATTGCACTTAATTTTCTGCATCACCAAATCCAAGTGGTATGAAGCTGAACAAATCCAAAATCACCAAATAAATATTGTATCGAAGGAGCCTCTTGTCAAAATTTAACAACACCTCTATACTCTACCTTAGTGGTTGACAATGCAATAGTTGATTTCTTCTTACATGCCCATGAAATAAGACAAGATATAAGGCAAAATATTAATCTAGAATTAGATTGGTGGGTATCAACACATACACCACAATATGTGTAGCTAAATCCTTTCATCTCTGAAGAATGATTTGGTGAATACTGAATTCCAAAATTTAATGTCTTATATATAAAATATACTATTCTTGTCTACTTTCCAATGAATTTCATGAGGCTAATGGGATAAACATGATACATGGTTAAAAAAATTGTGATATCAATACGTATATGGGTTAAATATAAAATACTATGTAGTAATTGTATATACAATGTAGGAGCAACCAATGTAAATTTTTAATCAGTAGTCAAATAAATACCTTACTCATATGGTGTGAGAATAGTAATGGAATCAACCATGGAAAGGTGAAAAATAAGATATATATATATATATATATATATATATATATATATATATATATATATATATATATATGTATGTATATATTTATATATATATGTATATATATATATATATATATATATATATATATATATATATATATATATATATATATATATATATATATATATATATGTATATATTTATATATATATATATATTTATATATATACCTTACTCATATGGTGTGAGAATAGTAATGGAATCAACCATGGAAAGGCGACAAATAAGATATATATATATATATAATCCCCTCAAGAGAATAATGAACCTTTAGGCCAAGAATGTAGTGCAAAGGACCTAGATTTATCATATTAAACTATGCCTTCTACTTGTGTTTGATGTCCAAAACTAAGGGATCTGAACTACCTATAAGGATGAGATATTCAACATATAACACTAAATTTAAAATATCATCACTTTGTTTCCATATGTAAATAATGCTATAATATTCACAATGATATAATCTGATATCTAGTATAAAATTTTCCATCTTTTTGTACCAAGCTCAAGGAGTTTATTTGAGGACATAAATATAATGATGCGGTTGATAAACAAGTTAAGGATATTGCTTAATACCTTGAGGTTTCTCCATACATATCACCTCTTGAATATCACCATGTGGGAAATAAGTCTTCATGTCCATTTAATATATTTTCCACTAATGTGATGCAATGAGAGATAAAATAAGATATACATAATCCATCTTCTGAACATGAGAAAAACTATCATATTAATCAACCCCTTGAACTTCTGATAAGCCATTAATTAGAAGATGAGTAGTGTATTTATCTCCATTACTATTTGATTCATATTTGGTCTTATAGACCCATTTAAAAAACACAAGTTCTCCTCCCTTTGGTAGAGTAACTAACTCCCATGTGTTATTATTCATGAGCAAAAAATATTCTTCTTTCATTCTATCTTCCCACTCAGGTTGACCAGCCACCTAAGAAAATAAAATTAGATCATTATAAATTATAATAGGTATAATTATAATACTAATAATGTGATCTTGATTATGTCATGGATCATGAGGATCACCAACCAAATCATCTACTTCTTTCAAGCTATATTGTGCCCACTTACTCATGTTTTGTATAGGAGGTAATGGATTAGATTCAATATTTGTGTCTTCATCTATATTAGGATGTATGCCCTCAATATGAAGTATAGGAGATATTATCAAGGATGGAGAAGAATCTAAATTTGATACCAAAGTAAATTATATCTATAAAATTTAACATCACATCGAAACAAGAAATCATTTTTCTCCAATGATGAGATAAGAGTTATGCCGTCACATCCTCACAATGGGAAAGAAATATGAGATATTGGGTCTTTCTATCCATAGATTTCCACTGGTCATAATAAAAAAAACACCAAAACCTTGATTCCAACGACGTGAAATGAAAAAATAAAAAATAAAATTCTCTCACAACCATGTTTATTTAGAAATTTTACCAATTAGTTGTTTCATCCTAGAACTGAGGTGTTAATACTTCTGACAATACCATATAATTCACCATTTCCTTGTGTTCTATTTTTATACTCATCAACACCATTATGCTAAGGGTGTAAAGCATTGTGTATTGGTTATAGAATGTCATTCTCAGTATAATAATATTTAAAGGATTTAGTTAAATATTTCAACCCCCATTTTCTTTGTGGATATTTTTCAAATCAATCCTTGATTTATTTTCAACAAAGGTCTTGAAGGCTTTGATGTTTTTAAAAAAATCACTTTTATAATATAGAAAAATACTTCAAAGTCTTTTGATTATAATCACCAGTTAAAGTTAATACATATTTTACACCCTAAAATGAATTAGTGGAAAAAATCTTCAAATCATTATGTAGTAACTATAGTGAAGCCTTAGATTTATTAAATTGTATCTTTGGAACTAGATCTTGGTTTTGATGTCTAAGCATGCATCCTCAACAAACACAATCTTCATTGGAGAACTTAACAAGGCATGTCACCAATTATTTTAAAATCAGCTAATGAAGATACTTGTAATTGAGATTACCAAAACATTAATGACAAAAAACAATTCATAGTGTCATCAGAACAACTAGAGAATAACCTACCAAGGTTTAAAATTTCTTA
>JARHVA010007785.1:425000-480000 GCA_037957365.1 Torreya grandis
GTATCAACACTACTCTAACACTACTATGGATTAAATTTATAGATGGTGGTTAAGTTTTTATTGGGTAACCAAGGAGACTTGTGTTTTTATAGTGATATTTATTTGGGCCCAAATTTAAAAATATTTTGGGATATCAAATAATAATGTTCCCTACTCTTTTTAATGTCAACTAATTTCTAGTGGATATTTTTTTGTATAGTGGATAGTTTAGATTTAAGGTATAGAGTGTAACATAAGTGGGGTGTAGGGTGTAGTGTATAGGAATAAGGGATTAGTGTTTAGGGTTATAAATGTGGGTTTATGGGTTACTGATGAAATTAAATATAAGAAAGGAAAATAATAACCATTTAGAATGGATATTTGTTTGTCTTGAATTTTACATTTATCATACCATTGCCTAAATGGCCACAAATTATATATTGTATTAAATAACTAGATCACTAAAATATTTTACATTGATATAGATATTATATAATCTTAATAAAAAAAATTATTGTGATTTAAATATATATATATTTTTAATTTATGCATAATAATTTTAAAAAACATATGTCATCATGAGATTTTTTTGTCAAAAGAGGAAAAAAGGAGAGAAACTGAACTACTGATGGAAAGGAATATTTTCAAGAAAAATATCTTGAATTAAAAGTGGTAGAAATGAAAAGGTATAAATATTCTTAAGAAGGTTAAGGTGTATATTCCACATATAGTTTGGATCCAACCAACAATGAGGCTAAATTAAATATATATTCAGAAACCATTAATGTTTATATAAAGACCAAAATGAAACAAAGTAATAATAATACCTATTTATATTTAAAATAATAATAGTATATGAAAAATATGATTTACCAAATAAAGAACCTAATATTTCAAATTGAAAACCTAATCACATCCATAGTGAATAATATATAAAATAAATTAAAATAAACATTGATATTCATGATGCAACATATACTCTCAATGAGGAATAATATATTTTGTTCCCCCCCACCATCCACCAAACACACACACCTTTTGTTGATGAATAAAATACCTTTAATTTGTAAATATAAATCAAAGAGGTTTATGTAAATTTCTAAAAATATATTTGAAAATATGAAGGGTATAAAATATGATAGTGTTATTAGGATAAGAACATTCAAAATTTTTAGATAATTCTTTGTCATATAATATTTAATTAGGAAGTGCTAATTGGTTGTTTAATTGACTATAATGTATAAAATAATAAATGTAATGAAAAATTGAAAATAGTGAAATATAATGTAAGTTATTAGAATACAAATACTTTAGAAAGTACTAGCAATGAAATTAACTTATTTGAAAAGGTAGATGACAAAATGATAAAAATGTTGCATGTAGATTGATGAAAAATTATATTGTAAGTAAATTCTTGACCAACATTAAATGTTGAGGAAAATTAGTATTTATTTTAATATATGTATGAAAACATTATCTAAATCTATTGTCCATGTCTCCTTGATTTTATTCGATATTTATCTTATACATATGGAGAATCTATTGGGACACATTAATTTTTCCTCTTATATTTTAGTATAACATCTATATCTTGATACATATGGGTAAATGTGACATTTTTTCATGTAATAGTACATTGATCATTACATTATACTACATACATTCCATTTCATATATACCCATATGTGATAGGAGTCATGTTACCTATAGTTTAGATTGATTAATATGACTTTTTGGTAGCCATATTGCGTATGTACCTCACATTACTACTATAGTGGTTTCCTATATTTTATAAATTATGATTTTTCATACTTGTTTATCCATGATTAATTATTTTCACAATGATGTACATTATTTATACATTTTTACTATGGGATTCATATATTTGACATATCCTACATGGACAAGGACATCCTCACCATCATTATAGTTACCATATCTTTGATCTTCATGGATCACATGTATGCCTATATTTTTCTATGGGGCATGATAAGAAAAAATATCTCTCCATAAAACTTATATTTATATATTATTTCCAAAGTACCCTTATATCTAAGATTATTATATTTCTTATTCATATATATTTTATATTACCTTACATACACATGAATATAATTGTTATAATTAAATCATAATTTTATGTTTATATCTTATACTATAAAATATATACATTGGCACATTTTTCTGATCTTTATCAATACCATAATCATTGGAGGATGCATAGATAGTTTTTTTCCACACAAAATTTAGAAAAATAGGTGAATCGTTAATAGAAGTCAAGGTAACATTATTTCAACCATAAGATGAATAATTTTGGGTTTATTTTTCACAAGTGTTGTGGCTTGGATACTATGGTAAGATAAACACATAGACCTTAGGTATTGCATTCATATTAAAAGACCTATTAAGTCAACTGTAGAAAATAATAATGCACTCCAACATCTAGATTAATCATTAACCCAGGGTATTGAATAATGGTTCAATATGACACTCAATTCATTCATCATAGTTTGGGCTATATAAGGTTGGAAAATATTCAATTCTAATAAATATGAGTTTATTGAAAGATAAAGGAAATATTTTTGGCATAAAGTACCAATCCTCATCCATAAGCTATTTATATAGAGATTATTAGTAAGAGAGGGTAAACAACTCCTTTAGGGATAGGAACCTAAAGGATGGCATGCATAAAAAAGGGGGATTCTCAATAGATGGGACTACTCAAAATAGCTATTCTAAAAAATTATGAGGGGCTATGTAAGTTATACGAAGATAAGGAAGTAAGTATCAAGTAAGAGTAAGTTGATTAAGAAGAAAAGAAATATTAATAAGATGATAAATTAAATATAGTTAGGAGAAAATGGTGGATAACGAGATGAAGGATAAGATGGAATATTAGATAATTTAGCTGGAAATTTAAAAATTTGTTGATAAAAGTTAAATATAAGAAATAATGATGATGATCATACTATCCCTCACCTATTAATATAGGAGCTAGTACTCATAAAGTAGGAAGGTACATAAGAAGCAAGTGAAAAAAGTAAAATAGAATATCTAGTATATGATACATTGGTAAAGATTATGAATGACATGAAACAAGACTAACATAATAAAGGTTCTAAATGCAACAAGACTAAAGGTTTGAAGAAGAGTTGTGGTAACCATAATAGATAAATACCATAAAGATATAAGGAAGGATATAATTAAATAGAAAGAGCATTAGTTAGTGAAAACATGGGAAAGAATGTCCAATTAGAGATAAAAGATGAGGAATAAGATATTTAAAGTGATAAAAAACCCCAAAAACCCAATCAGAAAAGGCCATAAAAGGAAATAAACTATTTGGACCAATCTCCATCCCTCATCTTGCTTTAGAATAGACATAAATCCATATCTTAGAAGAGTTATACGTACTGGAGATGAGGTAGAAGACAAATATAAATTTTGCAAGAAAAAATATTTATAAAAAAGGGAATTTGTAAGGAATCAGACATAATTATTAGTAAGAAGACACTTTTATAAATAATAAAAAGAGATAAAGGTTGTAAACATAATTAAGTTAGACAATATAAAGATAATAAAAATTTAATTTAATTATTACTATACAAGTAAGTACCTTAGGAACTCAAATAGATATCAATACTAATCCTAATAGTTTTACTCATAAAACATCTCCAAACACTAAAATGGAAAAAAATTGGATGAATTTACCACTTTCAATAAATACATAAGGGTACAGAAGAACATATGTTTATATTAGACTCATAGTGGAAAAGTTAAAACATTACTAATGGAAGATTAATGTTAATTGATTTTATTGGGACATTAAGAGATGATCCACTTGACTGGTAAATGAAGACTTACCTTGGATATTCCACTACATGGTATGATGGCCAAAAATAATTTAAGGATGATTTTCACTACCCAAATTTATTGATGAACAACATTATCAAAATGAAAGAACTCATTTAAGTCCATAATGCAAAAACTAAAGGAGTGTCTAAATTGAAAAATATATATTTCTTTATATCTTATTTAATTCCTTGTCTTTACACCAACGCTGATGGAAAAAAATAAATACATTTATGGAAACATTAGAAATTACATAAAGAATAGAATTAGAGTCCTATGGAACAGATATAGATACCTCATTAAAATACGTGGAAAGATTATAGTTGGAATTATAATGACTAAGACTAAAAAAAGTGATACACATGAAGGGAGATTATTTTATGGTATCATACAATAAGCATACACCATGGTGGAAAAAATTTTGGTGTACCACTTGTTGTACAAAGGACCATTTTAGGATAAAATATCCCCATAATGATTTGGAAATATACCAATGGTAATAAGATAAGCACAAATATAGATAGGAATGACACTACCAATTTAGCAAGCCACATATTGTGAAAGGATTTACTAAAAAATATATAGAGTCTAAGATAAATATCCATAGAAAATAAACCCTATCATGTAAGTAACACCCATAAAAATAATATAATGCACCATATAAAATGTGCATCATTCAATCACTAAAATCATAATTTTCCTCTTGTAGATTCTCTTGTAGATCTATAAGACACTATCCAAAGAAGAGTGGAACATTATAACAAACAAAATCAACACAACTAAACATAACCAGTGGAATCACACCTCAGCATAGAAAAATATATCAAACCACTCTAAAAATTGAAAATACCTAACTTCAGTACTATAATAAAAATCAAGGGGCTATAGAGGAGGTAGCCAGTGTGGTTCCAGATGAGGATACCATAGAAGGGGAAATTACCAAGACATCAGAGGATATAATAACATTTATAACAAGGGGTATAATCAATAAATAACCCTCCAACATGTTATAAATGTGGAAATATTGGACATATTGCTAGGAACTATGATAATGAACCACATATAGAGTGTGGATATTTCCACAAAAATGGAACCCATGATTCATTTTTATATCCAAAAGCATCATAGGTTTTCAAAAGTGGTGGAATAAATATTAATGAAATTATATAATCTCTACCCAAAAATGGGGATAGACACTTACAAAAAGTAGAAAAGGCCCAAGACATGAAATGGTAGTACAGTGAAATTCACTATGGTAAGGAAGAAGATAAAATAGTAGAAGAAGAAGATGGTTCATATTAGAGAGTAACCTTGACAAAGCATATGACACAATGCAAAGAAAATATAAATGATCAAAAGGAGAAATTTTAGAAGGATCTCTACATTATGCATGATAATTTACAACCATAAGTAGAAATAAGGACTAGATATGGCATGAAGATCGGAAAAGGCAAAGAAATTACAATTGATTGTAGTATGCAATCTACCATGTATGTGAAAGGGGATAAAACTAAAATCAATGAGCATGAAAGAATTATTGAAAAACATATAAAATAATAAATAAAAATAGGATAAGGATCAGCTTAAGATGACTTGATTTGATGAAGATGAGATTAAATATTTAAAAATGACAATGAAATTTGTTTAGAAGCAAGACCTAGTAACAAAACTTACTCAATTTTGTAAGTGTTGGATCAAGAAACAAATAGAACATCACATATAGAGGGTGGAGAATATTAAAAATTCAAGCCAAATAATATTTTTATAACAAAATAAAAATGGAAAAAAATACCATTCTTATAAATATCATAATAAATAATATAAAAATAACAAAGGCACTAATAGACCTTGGTTAAAACACAAATTTATTACCATAGAGCACACAATAATTATTACAAAAACTACAGTTGCATGTGGTAATATATGATATCACAATGGCTGAGGATATTCTATAGTCACCCATTAGCACTTTACATAATGTTGATGTTGACTTTATGGGAATAATGAAGAGGGTAGACTTTAAGGAAATAAATATGTATGATGTTAGTTATCTAGCTTTTCTATACCCAGTATGGTTGGTGGATTATAATATATTATTAGACTCAAAATAAAAATAAATAACATTTTATAAATAAGGTTTCGTAGTCCTTTTTCAATTGGGGGTAGAAATGGAAACATCATGGTCTAAGGAACTATAGATACAAGATGAGATCAATGAATTTGATAACCTTGTTGGTGTGTATACTCTAAAAAACATTATAAAGATAGAAGATTACCTATAACCTAATGGGGATGGAAATATGATAATAAAAGAATAAGGAGAAACACCTTTAGGGGATGAAATTGAGTACTTTATATATGGTGAAGCAGAAATAATAGTGTGGAAATTATAGTGCCTATAAAAATACCCCACAAAGTGAAAACTACCACCACACTAAAAAAACTACTTAGACAATTAGATTTTACTACATATAATGGGATTCATTTAATAAAATACCTATGTTTATTGGGATATTAATTTTCAATTAATAATTATAATAAATGATGTGAGTATTCACATAAGAATAAATAATGATGAAATTAGTTAATAATACAGTCACTATTAATTATGTAATATGGTGCACATCTTTATAGTAACATTAAATAATTAGAAAAACTTTTTCATACTACCTAAACCAAGGCTTTTATAGACATAAAATTATTTTCTAGACAAAAAACATTACACATGGGACACTAATCGATGTTAATATATTGAAAAATGTGAGAAAGTATGGAAGGTAAGAAGGGAGACCAAAAAATGCTTGTGGGCATAATTATTTTTATAGGCATTGGATACAATACCTAAAACATGGTTATTACATCAGTTGGTGTGGAAGTAAACTATACATGGATTGTATTTTAAATGGATTTTTGTAGAACACATAATTTTTAGGACCCAAGTACAAGAGTTTGTAGGGCACTGTTGAAGATAAGTTATTTTTATTTATGAAAGACTTGGTTTCCAAATAATAATTATAGAAAATAAAAATTAAAGAAACACCATTAGGTCACATGGATGACTACTACTAAATTAAAACAATTTTTTGAGAATCACCAAAAACTATATGAAAATCCCTCTAAATAAAAGTGCACAAACAAGTGTCATATTGCCAAAAAATTAAAACTCATGAAGAGGATGAGGAAGAAAATATTGAAAATATAAAATTGATGTTATAAAAGGATAAAAAAAACTTTTTGACACCATATAAGATAAAACACAATATCTCTACCTAACACTTAAAATTAGGGAAGAAAATATTGCCACAGAAGGAAATCCAAAAATAACAAAGGTAGAAATTTACTGAGTACAAGAGAAAGTGGGGAATATTTTAAATCTATTAATGGAATTTGAATATTTATTATTAATAAAATTTAATGAACATATATTAAATAATTAATATGTGGTTACCATGAATATTTAGTTGAAAGAGGACATCAACACACTAAAAAAATGACCATACTAACTAAATCCTAACATAAAGGTGAAAGGTAAGGCTAAATTGGAAAAAATGTTATCTTGTAGTATTATAAGCCTTGTAAATGACACTAAATGGATAAATACCATTATAATACAAAATAATAAAATGTAATATACACATACGTGTTGACTATAAGTAACTGAATAAGGATTGTCAACATGACCCTTTCCTAAAAGCATTCACTAAAGAGATATTAGAAAGTGTTATAGGTAAATAAATCTACTCCTTCACTGATGAATTATCAAGATACCATGAGGTTAGATATTTCTACAATATCAACCAAAAACAATATTTACCATATATTGGGCATCTTTCATGTATACAATGATGTCATTTAGATTGAATAATACACTAGTTGTATTTAATTACATACTGGTAAAGGCATTATAAGTGTTTGTACATTATTTATTAGAGGTATATTTGGATGATTGGATATTTTACATGTTAATCAATTAACCTATGTAGAAAATATGAATGATGTTATATAAATGTATTAAATTTAAAATTTCTCTTAACCTTATGAAATAAATCTTTACTACTCCTTTTAGAAATTTATTGGGCCACATAATGTGTAGATAAGGATTGATGGTAGATCCACTTAAAATTTACATAATGATCAATCTACCACCACCAAAAACATAAAAAGAGTTTAGAAAAATATCAGGGTATACAAAATATCATTGTAAGATCATAACTAACCATTTAGCTATAAGTGCACCTATCTAAGAATTATTGAAAAAGTTGCATAATCAACTCCCAGTTTAGTCAAAAGAATGTCAAAATTTATTTGATACACTAAATAATAAGGTTTTATATGATTAAATATTATTATTTATATATTGGAAGAGTCCTTTTTGTGCACATGTTTATGCCCCAATAATTACAATAGGAGCAGTATTAGCACAACCACTGGTAAATATAAACCACCCAATCTCATTCGCTAGTATGAAACTAGTAAGGGTAGAAATAAATTAATCCACTATAGAGAGGGAAACACTATCAGTGGTCTACGTGATATATAAATTAAGACATTACTTACTAGTGACCACTTCACATTATTTACAGACCATGAGCCAATTAAGTATTTGATAAATAGGACAATAATCTAAGAAATAATTTATCGTTGTCTTATATTGTTCCAAGAGTTTGATATTAAAATTATGATGAAACATGGGAAATATAATTTTGGACTTGACTACCTATTTATAATAACCACAGGGGAATATATATGACTAATTGAGGATGAGTTTCCTAGAGTTCACCTCTTTCGCATAGATGAAATACCCAAAGACATGGAAGGTATTGCATAATTGATATCTATAAGAGTGTTGATGGAGCAATACAATACATTATATAAGAAAATATTAATGATTTATGTATTTTGATTTGCATATATCAAAGGGGAGTTATATAATAAAGGAAAAGATGAGGTGTTATGATGGGTAGGATTAGCACGTGAGTGGTAGATTATCTTAAGAGAATCACATGATGGAGTTATAGGAGGACATGAATTTGGAAAATCAATGATTAATAAATTAATATTAGTATCATTATGGTTACCCTAAATTTATCAAGGACATACAAAATTATGTAAGATGTTGTGATATTTGTCAGAGAGTGGGTAAACCAAATGTTAAATATAAGATGCCTCTCTTCCTAATTTTGGTAGTATCCCAATTTAAAAAATAGGAAAGCACCTTTAAAGGTTCCATTAATCATATGAAAATAAAAATAAGTTCTGTGTTCATTATCACTAAAACACAATATCTCACAAGATGGGTGGAAACTATTCCCAAAATAATTGTACCACAAAGACTACTACAAATTTTTTATATTAAAACATAATTACAAGTATTGAATGACCTTTGAGTATAGAGAGTGATCAAGGGAAACACCATCAATAAGATAATTACAAAAATGTTGAAAAAATTGATAATAAAACATGACAAAATCACTCCTTACCATCCACAAGTAAATGGCATAATTGAAGCATTTGATAAATTATTAGAGAACATAATAATAACAAAAATTGATACAAAGATAGAGGACAGGGATACCAAGATACCAAAAATATTATGGGATTACCACAATACTTACAAATAGATAACTAGATACCATCCATTTTAACTAGTTTATCAATTAAAGGTGTTGTTTTTAGTATAATATATACTACATGTTTGAGAGTTATGTTAACATTATAGATGAATGATAACTATTATATTTACAAGAGATGGATAGAATTATAAAAATTAAATGAAAAAATATTCTAGAAGTATTTAAGTAAACGTAATACAAAGGTACCAAAAATCATGGCATGATAGGCACATGAAGATAAAATAATTTTATATTATAAATAATGTTTAACTTTATGATAATAAATATATAAATGAAGGAAAAATGAAAATAATATGGATTGGGCCCAACATAGTTGATAATACTTTAGATTTATCCATAATAAATCTATGAACACTAGAAATCAATCTGAGACAAAGGTTTGTAAAAGGAGTCCGATTGAAACCCTAAATTATAGAGAACTATATTATAGGGAAATAAAATCATCAATAGAAGAACTTACAAGGTGACAGTATCCTTCTAGCTAGGTGAAGATATGGTCAGGGATACTATAGTACCCTATACCACATACTTAAGTTTCTAGTCATATATCATGTCACCTCTTTAGTAGGTTGGCATTGTCCTCTCAAATAAAGAAGTTGAATAAATCTACTATGGTCTCTTAAAAATGGCTTTCTCTATAACTAGTTATTTTAAGCTGGTAAAACATACTAATGGGATATTTACACTTAATAATATATAGCAAGTAAATGATGGGAAAATATAAATTAATTGAAAAAAAAAATTGAAAATAGGACAACATAAAAATAAACTCATGTAGTAACACATAAAGTATAGAAAGTAGATAATTGATAGGATATTTATCATATGCAGAAGAAAATTGTATTTTGTGGTAATAGATTTTACATGATGGTACGAATCTATACAAAAATATTAAGGAAAGTTGTATTTTATTCTATATATTGATGAAATAATAAGGTTAAAATTATAGCCCTACAATTGGTCGTAATATATAGCAGTAAGAGGTAGTCATCATAAAAAACCAAAATAATTGATATTTGTCTCAATATATACAGATTGTAGATAATAGGGAAGGGTGTAGTAATGGAATAAAGGGACAATTTAAGGGGAAATGAGGATAAGTCAAAAACTTAACTTTGGTATAAACTAAGATAAGGTGGCATGTCTGAAATATGCTAGATAAAATGATAAACTTAAATTATTCTCCACAACCAAGTAATTTAAAAACATGAAAATACACATTTCTATAAGAAACAGAACAATGTTGGTGATAAAGTAGGGTAAATAGAGGCTAATAGTTATTCATTTTATTATTTCAAAAATGATAAATCAAGATGATGAGTCTGATTCAAACTAAAAACTAGAAAAGAGGTCGATGAATGAAGTACAAAGTCAGAGACAACTATCAAAATAAGAATGACAAAAAATGATAAGAATTGAATTAATGCATGATAATATATGTTATTACATGAAAAATCAAGAGAAATAGAGGAATGGATAGTGATAATAAATATTGTTAAATTCATTAGAACAACTTAACACAATTAGAAGATAGATCAAGAGAGTTATAAATCCATGGGTTGTCTACACAAGAAAATAACAAAATCACTTAAGTATCAAGACTGAATAATTTTATGTGGAAGATTCCTACTCTATTAATAATTTTTTTTTAAAAATATAGATATTTCATAGGTGGTCATGTATGAGTATATTAAACAACAAAAATATAAGACACATTCACTCAAGTCTTAAGAGCTAGACACATTGGTCATATTTTCAAAGTTTCTTACCTTTGTTACACATGTAGAGGACACATATAGGTATATTAAGACAAATTTAGTGTAAATTTATCATATGGATATGGAGGCATAAAAAAACATATTGATGTAAGTAAACCCAAAAATTGAATAATTAAAATAAAAATAGTAATACAAAGTCATTCCGGGGTGGAAACTAGATGCATTATGTTAGTTTCCATATTTCAGTATGATGTTAAGCATAAATAAGGTGATACTGTGTAGGGAATACAAATATATTATTTATATATATATAAATACTAATGCATCCCATTGGAGTTAATACAAATATTTACTAACCTCTTGCATGAAGAACAGTCCACTCTTGAGTATGATGGGAAGAAAAATGTTTATATACTCTCCTTTGCCACAATGATAAGCACAAAATTTAATAATAGATATCTATCAATTTAGAGTAGGAATGACATTAAAATCATATTTTCCACAAAGGTGATAATATAAAAGGTTTAGTAAACAATTATAAATGATTCCATAATAAAAAGGAGCATGCAAATAGCCTAGGACACAATCCCTATCAGAACGCAATATGACTTAGCCACCACACTACATGAATCACAATTGGAGAACCTAAAGAATATTATTATTGTTTTTATGTGTAATTTAATCTAGATACACCCCTAGGAGCCCAAATCTTAGTGCAATGAAAGGTATCCAAAAATTATAGAAAGTAGAAAAAATATTGTATGGGAGAAAATAATTAGGAGTATGGTATAAGGGAGAACTCTCATCTCTAATTCAGTTATTTAATAATATTTTAAAAATATTATATTTATGGTAGACACATATAATAGTTTCATTGAACTCTTCTTTAAAAATATTGTACCTCTCCCACCTATAATTTATTAAGTTATCAATGAGAAAGTCAAGAATGTCATCATTGGGTCTAATAGTCTGCCGTTGGATCCTAAGGCAAAAAATGTTTCCAATGAGCTAGATAAGGGTTTTTATCAAAAAGAGGAAAAATTGAAAACTTAAACAAATGAGCATCCCTTATTAATAAAGGGAGTAGAGGCATAAGACGCTTAAGGTGGTACCATAATTTCTCAAAACCAAAAAAAATGTTATCAATTTGATGGATTCGAATAAAGAGGAAGAATTAGAGGAGAATATTATTACATTTGTTGTCAAGGACTCTACCACATGAATAGAGTTGGTAGAATAAAATATTACCCTTGTACTCAATTAGGAAGAGAAAAGTTTTTCTTGGTGGAGACTTATCCTAAAAACTAAAATTAAAAATCCACATAAAATAAGAGCCTTATATGTCCCAAATTACATCCCTCACCATAATGTAAACCCTATTATATATAAGTTGAATAAAAATGTGAAGGATTTAATCACATCATGCAAAACACAAGGTAAATAAAAAAATAAAGTATCCAAATTTAAAGCCTAAATTGTTGTAATAAATTCAAAATAATAATCCTCAAAGAAATTGGATGAATAATAAATATGGTAAGATATATAGAAAGAGGTGAGCATATAGTTCCTATATATGAACACCCTCCTTGATATGTGTCACAACAAAGGAGGAACAAGTAAAGTAGGGACATTACATAGAAATGTCAACTTTATTAGATAGGGTAAGGTGATAAGAGAAATTATGTAAAACATTGAGTTAAATCTATATAATTTAGATAATGTTATACACAAAATTCTATAATACTTGTAATCCATCGTCATTTAGACCAAAGACAGAAAAAAATAGGTTAAAAATATGGTGGAGAAATACAAAGAGGAAGATTTACAAAGAACCTAAAAAATGGATTTAATATCTAAATAAAAGACAAATATATTCCTTGAGGCCTTATAAAAAATAAAACAATTGCGAAAATCCAAGGAACTAGATGAATAAATGATTCAAGAATGTGAGCAACTAAAATGGGAACTTGAGGAATAAAATAGGAAAATTCAATAAATTATGCAATTATCCACTCAAAAAGATAAAATACTTTAAAAAAATTAAATGTAGAGAAGGATGAAATATAAAATAGTAAAATATAACATGACGAAGAAAATAAAAATAAGGAATAGGAGGAGCAAAGAGAGAAGGAGGAAAAATAGGAAAAAATTACAACAAAAGAGGAGAATAAAAATAAAGATCGGAAAGAAAGAATAAAATAAGAAAATAAATGAAAGAATAATAAGTGGAAAGGAAAATTCAAGAATAAAAAGAATTAAAATATATTAATATATTTGTAGATTTGAAATATAAACAAGAAGAGAACCAATAGAAATAAGAGCTAGAAAAAAGAAGAAAATAAAACAAAAAGTGGATCCACATGGGAAAGGGAAGGAAAATGAGATAAGTTAAAAATCTGAGGATACCACAAAATATTCCACACAAAACACTTTGATCACAATGAGGGTAATCCAAATCATTAAAAAAAATCCTATGGATCAACTAGCATAGATCAAAGCATAATTGCCAAAGCAAAAACAAAATACCTCCACCATCCTAGTGCTATCAAGTTTTTTCTAGCCTAATAAAGGAGGGAAAATTAAGGTATCACTATAAACCTAACACATATTTAAAAAATATGGTAGGCCAAACTCTCATATATATCATCATAGAGGATTATATGAAATTGTGCATCAACATGGAGGAAGTAATTTAGAGAAGAATATCTACGTTGACCACTACTCAACCATAGTTCAATATAAACATAACTCTACCAATATTGCTTAATACATTGAGGTTTCTCCATACATATCACCTCTTTAATATCACCATGTGGGAAATAAATCTTCATGTCCATTTAATATATTTTCCACTAATGTGATGCAATGAGAGAGAAAATAAGATATACATAATCCATTGTCTAAACATGAGAAAAACTATCATATTAATCAACCCCTTGAACTTCTGATAAGCCATTAATTAGAAGATGAGTAGTGCATTTATCTCCATTACTATTTGATTCATATTTGGTCTTATAGACCCATTTACATCACACAAGTTCTCCTCTCTTTGGTAGAGTAACTAACTCCCATGTGTTATTATTCATGAGCAAAAAATATTCTTCTTTCATTCTATCTTCCCACTCAGGTTGACTAGCCACCTAAGAAAATAAAATTACATCATTATAAATTATAATGGGTATAATTATAATACTAATAATATGATCTTGATTATGTCATGGATCGTGAGGATCACCTACATAACCCATCTTCTGAACATGAGAAAAACTATCATATTAATCAACCCCTTGAACTTCTGATAAGCCATTAATTAGAAGATGATTAGTGTATTTATCTCCATTACTATTTGATTCATATTTGGTCTTATAGACCCATTTAAATCACACAAGTTCTCCTCCCTTTGGTAGAGTAACTAACTCCCATGTGTTATTATTCATGAGCAAAAAATATTCTTCTTTCATTCTATCTTCCACTCAGGTTGACTAGCCACCTAAGAAAATAAAATTGGATCATTATAAATTATAATAGGTATAATTATAATACTAATTGTATGATCTTGATGTGAATACCAAATTAGTCACTTTCCTAATCATCATGTGCACAATAATAAACAAAGCTTATACATACACCAAAAGAAACCAAACAACGAAAATAGAGCCCACAACTATCATTTAAATGTGTTGATTAAAAATAATAAATCCAAAGCCTTATATTTATCAATATATTCTTGTTGATAATCACATCACACATTCACCATGATCAATTAAGTTGTGCATCAACATCAGGGAATTAATTAAGAGAAGTATATCTACCTTGACCACTACTCAACCATAGTTCAATCTAAACATAACTCTACCAATAGTAAAAAATTGATGGAAATAGTGAAATTTTTTATCATCCATATAGGATCTAAAATTAATATATGACCCATAAAAACTATTGTTATCAAGGAATAAAAATTATTAATTATCACGGCCACTTCTAGTAGAAAATCAGGGCAACAAAGTAGCATACAAAAAAGAAGTAGGGAAGATGAAGTAGAAATTAGAAGATGCATCCACATAATATTAATACTCACTCAGTTGGCCCCTATTTGAAAATTATAAGAAAAAAAATTTGGAGGAAATGGAAAAAAATTGAGTGTAATCTCAACTAGCTTCAGGCCTTAGGATGTATCTTCCACCATAGGATGGGATAAAATGATATCCTTCATGAATGATACAAGGATGAAAAATAGATATGATATCCATCTACAAATAAATGGAATAGTATGGTGAGTACCTGATAAAATAAATGGAGAAAAATGAGGTATGAATTAAGACACATATTAATTACTTGGAAACACTAGAAAAATATCATGTACCAAATGACATAATCTTGGTTGTAAAAGAAAATGTGGCCAAAAATATCATTTAAAATGATTTTGGGGACTAAAATGCCATTTTGTATTGGAATATTTTTTTTGGAATATATAAATCAATTAAATGTATCATACACCAAAGTAAGGGACATCAACTCCATGATCTCCAACAGTGTACTATAGCAATTCCAAAAAAATCACAATTGGGTGGATTGAATAAATTTCTATCCCTGTCAACACTTAGATTTGTCTCATGGATGAAATAAATATATAAAATGATATATAATGTTGAATAATTATCTATAAACTAAATAAATAAACTGTAGGTACCATACACTTGATTTGTTACCTTTGCAACATAACAAGCATCAAATATGATAAAACATAGGATTATACAAACTAGAGTTATGGTAGGAAAGAAGAATTTAAAAAGATAAAAGATGAAATAATTATATAAAAATCATGTCTCACATAGACATTACCATTTATTTTATTTTATTTTCTCAATAATTATACCAAAACATTCTAATATATAGTTAAAGTTGTGAAAAATAGAAGAAAATAGAGGTAGATTTTATAAAGGTTATAGAGTAGAGTAATCTATGTAATTTTGGTATAGAATAGAGAACATATGAATAATTTTATTTGGTGTCTATATAAATATATATTAAATATAAGAGTTATATTATTAAATATTATCTTGTGTGTAATATTCATACAATATTATAAATATAGGCACTACATGTTTTTAAAGTGAATACTAGGAATTTACCCAATATTAATCCTTAAGATATATTAGTCTCACTAAAGTTAACCTATTTAACATAATACCCTCTAAAATCAATAGCTTTATATTTTATTTCAATAATTTTAAATTTCATTAATGTGGATCTCGATAGATATGTCAAAAAATAAAGTAGTTTTTTCTGATTGAAAATTTTATTCCAACATTTTGTAATGATTGTTATTTTTTTTGGTTTTTTCTTGTGAATGGATTAGTTGATTACAGAACATATTTTTTTAATATAAATTTCCATTTTATTCATCTCAAAAATTTTAATTATAGATGGATCATAACCACATTTAATTTTGAAAAAACCTTGCTAATTTTATGAAGAATATATTGTAACTCTTTATAAAAAATGATGTTTGAGTCATCATTGTTGATATGTGGTCATGTTTCCACATTAAAATTATAATAATATCTAGGTTTCTTAAATATGATTTTGGAATGGTTATTTTTATGATGTCATGCTTAAATAGGTTTTTAGTTAGTAATGGTTAATTATATTTAGGGAATTTGTTGTGTAGAATGTTCTCTTATGATGAAAATAAAGGTTTTAGGACCTTGTTGCATGTTAAAATTTCTACATATATTAAATTTATAACGTTTCATACAAATGTTTTTTTAATAAATAAATTGTCAATATTTTATCCGCTTTTATTTATTTTAATATACAAAAGTCATTTTACATGGCAAGCAATATTGGTTTTTTAGTATGCATGGGAGTTTTTTTTTTTCTAACTTATAATGTGTTTTATTCCCTCTTGGAAATATTTTGGATTTTAGGGTTTGAAGGAATAATTTTATAAAATTATTTCATGGTATATTATTTTCAAAAAATTCACTTACATTACAAGCTTGACTTGATAAATGGATAGGCAATAATGAGAGGTTGTGCTAAATAGTTTCATTTGGTTGTATGTTTCCTTTCAAAAGAAGTATTTTAGTTATTTTTTAAGAGAATTTAAAAATTAATGATTTATTTCAATTAATTATAATGTTTATATATAATTTCCTATTCATGAAATTTAATTTAAGAAGCCATTCGGTCTTTATTTATTAAAAAAACATAACTTTTAATAGTCATGCAGAAATGAAAAGTCAAAAAAATGTTGAAAAAGGTGATAATGGAATTATGTTGTATAACTAAATTTGTGAATGATAAATTGTTTCCTTACTATAATATTTTAATTAAATTTTTATTGAATACATTAGGTGATTTCAAATAAAATCACAAAGATTGAATGCTATTTTTAGGTTCTCATTTGAACTTGTTTCAAATTTAAAACAATGTCTAGTTGGAATCTTGATTCAAGAGATTTTGATAAGAATATTTTGGGTAAAGGAAACATACAAGTCAATAGGTGGAATCTTTAATGGATTAGTAACCATGATACACATTTTAAAAATCATAGGAATGCAAATTATTTATCTCATCCCTTTCATTATGGAATTTATGTCTTCATATACTTTAATGTAAATGAACCAATTTTTTTGACTATGCTTGAGACTTTTCCATATTCATCAGTTCATATTCAAGGAAATATTTTTTGAAGGGATAAAAAAATAACCAATTGGAAATCTCATCCATTTGGACAAGACACACAAATCAAATATTTTCATCATATGTATATATCCCTTGATGATTTAATTATTGACAATATTTTAATCAATCATTTTAAATAATTTCTAGGTATTCATCCAAATATTTTAAATATTAATCCTACTCTTTTTACTCTTCCTATCATTTTTATAGCTACCCTTGACAATATTTATTCCTTTAACAAAAAACATATTGGTAGTCCTTTGTCTCAACCTATGGCAACCTATGTGATGAATATTGTTAAGGTAAAGGTAGATGATGACTATGGTAGTACTAATATAGTTTATTTTATTAATAACCACTTAAGTATATATAATACATAATAAATAAGGTATTTTCATTGATTTTTCTTATTTTTGAGAATGAATTTGATTGAGAGTAGTTGTAGTTGGGTAATTTGAATGTTTAGTTTAAATAGTTCATTTTTTTGTATTTAATTTGTTAAAAAAATTATCATTATATTTTTTACTAGTACTTGAAGTTTATAAATAGTTATTATAGTGGATTTAATTACACATGATAAGTGTTAATCGTGGAATATACTGAGAGAGGGTGGGTGAATCAGTATATTATATATCTTATAAAACATTTCCTTTATCAAACTATACTTTGTCAAATATTCAAGATATGCAATAAAACTCAAACAATAAACATCACACAAGATAGAGAGAGACACCAGATATAACGTGGAAACCCAATGTGGGAAAAACCATGGAGAACAATCTCAAGTATATTCGTGAGAAACAACCCACAAGAGCACCATACCCCTTTGTCAAGTACCAACCCAGCTACAATTCATGAGCACCAACCCATAAGAGCTTCAAACCCCTTTGTCGAGCACCAACCCAGCAACTATTTGTGAGCACCAACCCATAGGAGCACCAACCCCATTGCTGAGTACCAACCCATCAAAAATTCATGAGCACCAACCCCTTTGTGTATACCACACACCTATCTCTCAATGTTGCTATCTCAACAAATGATATATCAATACAACATATCTTTCATCTCTCTCACCTTTGCTCTTATAATCTAGATATAACAAATACAAATCATATTCCTCTCTCACAATTGCTCTTCTAATCTAGATATTACAATATCAAATCAACCTCACTCTTCCATATTATAAATGGCTTCTCAAGCCTTTATTTATAGCTTTCCAAATGACCTTTGGCCTTCCCCCTTTGTGACCCTTCATATTCAATCCTTTGAAAAGTCATGTGGTGACCCTTCATGATCAAAAATGTCCTTCCACCTTTTGTCCTCATCTTGGCGACTTTTCGTATTCCTTAAAGTGTCCCTTCATGAGAAAATGTGCCCTTCCTCTTTTGTCTTCACTTGGTGACTCTTGGTATTCCCCAAGATGATTCTTCATGGGAAAATTCATCCCATCCTTATTTTGTCTTTATCCCATGGCTCTTCGACTTCTCCATGGGCCCTTATTTTTTCTTGTATGCAACCAAAAATATGTTCGTTAATATTAAATAAATATTAACTCACATTAGCCAAGATAAACAAGATTAAATGAAATGGGGCCTTAATCACCAATAATTTTAAACCTTTGACATCAATGAAAATATATCCAAGAATAAGTTACAGTGTTGATAGTATGCTCATTTTTTATAGTTTATTTAGCATTTGATCATATGGTGCTTTAATATTTAGATGATTATATTTTTTTTGGTAAATGTAAAATTAGGATATTGAAAGGAACCCTTAAAATATACAAAGGATATTAAATATATAAAAATAAAATTCCACATGAAACACCTCTTCCAGTTGTAAAAGGAACTATCTAGAACAAATTACTGACCAAAATAATCGCACTACATAATAGGCTACGATTAAGATACACACCAACATATCCAAACCTAAAAATAATATATGAATGTGAAATGTAAAAATAATAAATATAATATCACTCCCATGCCATGTACTTTAGTATTTTATAGGATCATGGTCATATGCTATGGGACCTTTCTATATTGGTCATTTTTCATTTCTGCTCACAATAATCCAATTCTATCCTTCCCTAACATTAGCAGTTATAATGATATAAAATTACATGGAATGGATAGGTTGGGATATATATAATGAAATGGAAGCTATAATACTCTATTAAAATAAATATTTAAATTACCAAGAGCTCCTTCTAGGTCATTTCTCATTGCCTCACTAGTATTCATAGATTTTGATAAATGTTTAAAACCAACTAGATCCTTAAATTTTTTTTTGGATACATCACTCTTCCCTATATCACGGTCACTCCCAATTTCCACTCTAATATGTTTAAAAAATGGCATACTTACACCATTAATTATCTATATTATGTTTACAACTACTATAGGTTGTGAGAATATGACCCGCTTCAAAAATTATGTGCCATCTTAATGGTAAACCCTCATAATCAATGGATTGAGTCAAGTTTAAATCCTTCATTTTAAAGTCATTTTTTTGGTAAGTTATTTAATGATATATTTTATAAATAGAATTTTGAAAAAACTATATTTCCCCACTATCATTGTATTATAACCCATTAATAGGAAGTCATTGAGTTAATTTATTATAACTCTAAAATAGGATTTTGTTTAGAAATTGAGTGTTAGATGTAGTAATTAAACTAAAATTGGTATCATATTAAAGGTTTTGTTTATTGGGTTGAAATACAGGGATCATGGATTAACCAAAATAATGTGTTGATTACATTTCCAAACATAATATTGGAAAATGAATTTATTATCTTCTTCAAGCTCAAAAACCAAAATAAATATTTCCTTGGTACATGGATAGATTTAAAATTTACCTATCATCATGGGCCACCATAAATTTTATATCCATAAGTGAATATTGAGTAGGCAAGGCCACATAAATTTCACATGAATAACTCCTCTAACTTAATATTCCTCTTCTATATATAATACATTCTCAAGTGCTTTCCAATTAAATTTAATTGTTATTCATAATTTTTTCACCATAAATGAGGTCTAATCCTTCTTATTTAAATTTTATCTAACATGGAAACATCTCTCAAGTTGTGGGTGACCTATGGGGGTGATCAGTCTCTAGATTGAAGGGATAACTCCCTTGGACCACACCTAAAACTAACCACTAGTCTACTTGACTTTAAATAAAATGGATTGAAGGGATTAACACTAACCTATTATAAATGATGCACCAGTTTTTCCTCCACAAGGCTACCATGAACTTTCACAATGAAAGGTGATTCATAAGACTGATCTCAACATCTAGTGTTTCCCTAACAAAATTTATTTAACATGAAAGTAAGATGCAATGCATTTATCAGTGTAGATGAATAGGATTTATAATTTTAGGCTCTAGTTATATTACTTAATCTTAAATATGTACAAAAAAATAACTACACTTCATTTTAACTATTGGAAATTAGACTACATGAAAAAAGCATGAGAGAGTGGCATGAAAACAAAGAGAGATGACTATCACTTGCCATTCAAACATATAATACTTCACACACATATACAAGAATTTTATAATTCAAAACCATCTTAGATTTTTTTATTTAAAGGAAAAATTACTAATCAAACTAGTAGTGCTTCACCATACCAGATGTGGATGATTTACAAATCCAAAAGTGGTTATTTATATACAAAATTATGAATAAAGAAGGTGCATAGTAGAATAATATTGGAAAGTGTACACATAAGAGTTAAAAATAAGGAATATTTATGAATATTCTAACCAATCTTCCAAATCCATGTGTCACACTTTTGGAGATGCTTCAATCCTCTAACCAGCATATGAGTTAAAAATTGCCTTGACACCTTGATCATCCACTTTAAAACTGCACTTCCTTGCATAAGAAAAGTGAAAAATGTAATTATCAATCATAAATTAAGAATAAATATATCTCATACAACCTATTTGACACCTACCATGCATTAATAAACTTTTTTGATTTGACATTTAATTATTTTTATGCCTAAGTGTCTTGAAACTCCTCATTTCCCATGCTTAGCTTGGTCCAAGAGCCCCAAGACTTGATTTCATATTCTCAAAGTCAGTATTTCTACATTTATTCCATTAAAATATCTTATCATACCTAAAAAAATCTATGTTATATCTTGGAACAACTCCCAAGACTCCATTTACCCCTCAAGCTCTCACCAAGCCTATTTTCCTTATAACCCTAAAAACATATGAACCTCTTTATGTAAAATAGTTTATTGAGGTTATTGAGAATTTAATAAAAAAAATTAGCACCAATATCCCATTAAAAATTATTTTCAAATTTCATGTTCATATTCTAAGTGAAAGACTATATGTAACTATAAAAATTATGTGAAACAATCTAATATAATCTTATTAAATTTACATACTATATCAAAAACCTCCATGCAAAATTTTAGGCCCTGAGATCCTATGTAAGTGTGATAACCATTAAATGACCTTGCCACCTTGTCTCATTTTAGCATGTTTTAGAGACAGGCTTACAAAATGATATTTGTATGACAAATAACATAATTTATAGTGTATATTTTTTATATTTAATAATTTTAACATATATCAAATGGAATCCTCCAATGATTTTAAATATTCCCTTTGATCAAAACCCTTGTAAAACACCAAAAAACATGCAAAATAGTGTATTTATTATAGTCTATACAACTAAAATTACATAAAACATAAATATGAAGAATATAATTGGTGTAAAAAAAATAAAATAATATATGTTTCAAGATAAAAATAGGTTATTACATGTACTTTATAAGTCCATTTCTCTTAACTGGTCACTATCAGGGTTTTAGGCAGGTTTCATTCTTAAGGATTATTCATAAAGAAAAGATAATATTTATCTATCCTAATGACATAATATTTATTTTTGGAACCATCCATCACTTAAAAAAATTAGTAGGTCCCATGCAAAACTGCATGAAATTTCTCATTGTGAGAAGGTGTTCCTTGGGTTGCAAGCAATCCATTTGAAAGGGGTATAGGATCTTTGCCTTTATTCATGTAGGTTAGAGACTCAATCCAATAACTGATGCCTATATAATTTATTTTATATACCTATATACTATATGAAAAAACATCTTAGATATATACATAGGTTCAATGTCACATTAAGTGGGAGAAAACCTGCATTGAAATGTAGTCTTATATGAGGGGAGTTTCAAGAAGGCCTCAAAAGGTCAAACAAAAATTTTCCTTATTTATCTATCCATGAATGATCCTTAAGGGTATATTATTTTTTTATAAACCAGTAAAAATCTTGAAAACTTCATACCAAACTCACCATACCTTCCTCTCTCATGACAATAGTTGGGTCTACCTATGTGTGAGAATTAGGCCCTTAAGGCCTAAACAAGTTTTCTAGTATTTATTTTACTTTTGGGTGAAATTGAGATATTATAAGTTTATTAAATATTTATTAAACATTCCTCATATGTTTCACCTTTATTATTACATCCTTTATCTTTTCAAAACAAACAATTCTCTCTTGGCAATGTAGGCAGGCCTAAAGATGCCTCTTTGACTATGTAGGCAGGGATAAAGATATATTTAACCATTTTCCCCATGTTTCATTTTGTCTTAAAATTACCCTATGACCTATTTTTATACCTGAGATATACATTATATATTTCCTTCATTTTTTCTCCTTTCTTAGGCTTAGATCCAACTTGCCTTTTACTAGTAACTTGTAGGTGTCTATTTAGGTTCATGGTTGTATTCTTTATTTGGGACCTTATTTTCACATATACGATCCTCTTAATAGATTTTGAAATTATTTTAAATCCAAAATACACTCTAAACATCCAATCATACACATTTTCCTTCTTTATTTAGATATGATGGTAGATTGATCCCTCTAATAGGCCTGAAGGTGACCTTTAGGGTAGTTTGAGTGCAATTATGGTCTCATGGTATTAAATTTCATTATTTAAACCTATTAATTATTTTATCATGTTTTTAATATCTTGTAAACTCATAAAAATACCCAAAACATAACATATTTATGTATCACAAGTTATTCTTGTACCTTATAATAGTGTCTATAGATGTTCAATGGAGAAATCTAAGCATAAGGTTTGGAAACTAAATTTTTCAATCCTACCATATACTTGAAGATATATAAAACTTATATAATGTTAATTCTCACTATTTTACAATGTTTTTTTGGATTCTAATTGACACTTTAATACCCTCTTACCTTCCCAATTTTGTACACATTCCTTTTTAGGTATGCTAGGCTTGTAGACTTAGTGTTTTAACTATCCCTTGACTTCAAAGTGACTAGGTGTTATTCAATGGTTTTTTTAATTTAATCTATTTACATTTCACATGTTTTTCATAAATTGGATTGTTATTTATTTTAAAATTAAAACACATAAGTCTATAATGAGGACCAATAGGCCTAGATCATGTAGGTCTCTTTTGATTTCATAGGATGCTAAGTGAGCTTGATGACTTCCTAGACCCTTTTTTCATATTTATAGTTTTAATAATATCCTGATTCTTTTTTTTATATCAATGTTTTGAGGAGCCTACGACCAAGAATTACTTCATCTTAAACTTATCTCTAGTATATATATGCTTGTGGTACTGTTTACTTTGTATAGAGGTTTGGTCTATTCACCATGTTTTTGTTAATTGTAGTGAGGAGCCTATCATGGTTAAATGGATGTATATGATTTTGTGTTGTATCTACCATTTTATTGACATCATCAACCTAAATTTATTAATGGTCACTGATAATTTTGTCCATGTGAGCGACTGAAACACTTATGAATTTTTCTTTAGAGTGAAAATTTGGACCTCCAATCTCACTTAATTTCACTTATAGTATTAAAAGTGATTTATCATGTACATAAACTATTTATCATTAGAATTATAACTCACATTTTCATTCATACATGGAAAATGTTGCTCACGAAAGCATACCATGATTTCAATGAGTGTGAACATGATGTTTCTTTAAGGTTTATTAACAAGGATTCATAGTGAGAGAGATAAAATATGAATTATGGGAGTGAGGATAGTTTTAATTATAAATTAAGTTATATGAGTCTTTTTAAATTACCAACAACTTAGATAACCAAAACTTTCATAAGGAGTAACTGAAACACCTTGTACATTTGGACACTTTTCCTCGTATTGAATACACTTCATGGATATGATTTATTTTTTTAAAACACCATTAAAATGATCTATTTTATCTATTAAAATAAACATAAAAACCATTATTCTTCATCTAATTCTGATGTGGAGAAATAGATTCAAAAGAATACCCTACTTGGATGGACAAGTCATAGTGACCTATTTTCACTCTTAGAAATTATTCTTATAGGAGAGTACATGAATATTTAAACCAATACCAATAATTAAAATATTTATAGGACCTCTAACAACATCCAAATTTTTAACTCTCAACCCTCTCTCTCTCTCTCTCTCTCTCTCTCTCTCTCTCTCTCTCTCTCTCTCTCTCTCTCTCTCTCTCTCTCTCTCTCTCTCTCTCTCTCTCTCTCTCTCTCTCTCTCTCTCTCTCTCTCTCTCGGTTGTACCATCCACTTGAATTTTACATTTATGAGCTTCTGAACGTAGTGATGGAGGAGAAAGAATGTATGAAGCATATATATGACCTAAATCTTGGTAAAAGTTATAAAAATAAACTAAATAATACATAATAACATTATGAAACTATTTCCAACTTAAATGTGATCTTGTAAGACCATATATGTGCCCAAAACTGCTTGTAAAGTGTCATTTTTCTTAGTTTAGGAGATGAAATACAAATTTTGTCATTATATAAACATCCTTAAACATTATATTAATTATTTTTGACATAATATACATCAATGGGTCTTATTTAAATGTATGGAATTGAATATGGTATGCACAACTCCACAAAATAGGCCAAAAGATTGGCAAAATGTCATTTTAGGACATAAGAACCAAATTAAAGGGTAATGGATGATATTATAACATTAATGACACATTAGTAACATTTTATAATTAATATAAACCATATCAAAATTTTCACCATGTTTGAAAACATTAAGACCTCATAATTGACCCCTAGGACAAGATAAGTATACATAAGACCAAACCTTGGACAAGGCATGACAAGGACAAATATGGCCATATGAAACTATTGATGAATATTTAAGACTATGACAAGACAATATACAATTTTTCCAAAACCCTATGAATTTTAAACCTTTAAGGGTCTATGAATTTTGAGTTAGGATCAAAATTTGGTTTAAAAATGGCCATTTATAGAGGTAACATGCTTGCAATTCTAATAGATTAGTGGCCATATCCTCCTATTAGGAAATTATTTTAATCTTATGCTATGATATGACATTGACATGGCTTTTAAATACTTCAAACTCAAACCAAAAAACATAACAAGAAGTAAACACACTATTCTCAAAGGCATTTAATGAAAACCACACATAAAAGACTCAAAATAAAACACCTAACCTATTATTTACATAACTTAAAAAACATGTTTAAGGTGATGAAAAAACTCTTCTTACTTCAACTATGGTCAAAACCAATATTCCTTGAGTCACATCTACTCCATGAGAACAAGTCACTATATTGTGGATGTTTTTAAGAGAAAATTTACTTGTGAAGGTGATCAAAGGACTCACCACTCATGGTACCTATACTAAAACCAAATGTATCACTTGAAACTCCTTTGAAGGTTCCTGTTAGCTCTTATTTGGTTCTATTTGACAGTGTAACCTACTTGATCTCCTTCATTCTAATTTATTGTTTTCTTAATTTTTATTCTTGGGAGTCATGAAACCTTTCTCAACTTCACCTTCATCTAGATTATGATATAATTGATGTCTAAATCCATCATGCTTGCCTTTCTTTCTAGAAAAACATGTGTATAGGTACATCAAGATCAAACTGAGGCCTATTCTACCCTTAATTACAATAAATTTTTAACTTGGATTGATTACTATACTTCAAGGTTGAGTTCTACTTGATAGTGGTTCCCTGCTATTCTTTATTCTTATTAAGTTCGTCATTGACCCTATCACCAATCCCATGTTTATTTTGATAGAGAGTTATCTTACTTGTTTAAACTCCTTCATTATGGCATGGTACTACTGCCATAGATGATCAAAATCTTCTTGAATGTCACAGTCATGAGCTTATTCATCTTTGACAACTAAAATTGCATCATCTTATTTATTACCAAGTTATAGAACATGTGGAAACCCATCATAATTATGCATATGGATAAATTAGTTACCCAATATAGCTTATTGAAGGGGATCATCAAGATTTATCTCAAGATACTCATCATCCTCTTCATAAATTATATATGTTCTAAGACCTATCTTTTCAATTTTCTTGTATGGATCAAACCCATGTTTCTTAGCTCCCTACTTATCAATGTATAAATCAGCTATGTCATAAAGTGGTGTTAATGGTTCTTGATCATTAGGATAGTCTCCCTTATCATTGATGTTGCATTTCATATTTGAAGTTTTAAAAAAACATAGATCCACATGAAACTTATCTAAGGTTTCAACCTTGATAGAAACTTTATCACCATACCTCATTTAAAATTTTACGTCAGACCAATTTGAAGTAAATTACCCTCTAATCTTGGTAGTGAAGTCTTTTGATAACCAAAGGGAAAAGTGAGGTGGCACATCTACAACCATCACATCTTGGTAGATGGATAATGTAGGATAATCATGGAGAGTGATCTGCAAACCTTTGATAATATCAACCATATTTAAATTTAATCCATATAATTGTAACACCCCCTTCGAGTGTGATTCATAATTCAACTCTAGCTTGTACACCACTTGCTTAGGCATGACTAATGTACTTGATTTATTATCAATCAAGAAACTATGTACAAATTATTCTCCAATTATTATCAAGAGGTATAATAGATGAGTTTTATCCTTTCTTTTATATCTTATTGGATATCCATCCTTAGTCTTTACTTCATTTGTCAAATCTTCCCATCTTTTCACTAGGTTGCCTATATGATGCATTGAGCTTGGAAATATAATTTTGGAGTAGGTATTATTGACCAAGTATAGATATCATTTCCCACATTGGTATTCTTAAATTAACCCTCTTCATCTTATCCATAATATTCATTAGAGAATTACCAACTTTATCATGAAATTTAGAAGCCAAAGCACTACCACTAGATTGTGAAACTTGATGTGTAACATAAGGTATAGAAAGAGTTATAATTTTATTAGTGTGTTATATTATTTGAGCCATGTTAGTTTCATTTTTTATACCTTATCCTTGAGGTACTTGAGATTTCATAGTTAGACCACTAATTTCTCGTTGGACTTCTTCAACTACTCTCTTCATTGACCTTTTATTTGTAGCTATGGAGCTTGTACCAATGGAGATTACCTTGATAGTTGACTGAAAATGAGTTTTATTGAGAGTAATTCATCAATAAACACTTTGTTGATCATATTGTACAATTTTATATCCTTCACTAGGCATCTCTTCTTAATTCATTGAAGACATTGTTCCCCATTGAGCCATATAGTCTTGATTGAATGCATCATTTACATAAGTGGAAGAGTCATGAGGCTGGTCCCATGTAGGATGATATATATTATCTTCCATAAGGCTATTTTTTATAGGTACAAGTTCTTTAAAATTAGAAAGAACATTATGGTTTTTCCCACTGTGTCACCTCACATGAGTTAGTTTCCCTTATTCTTGATATTTACCTTGAAATGGTTATCTAGTAACTTTATAGGAATCATAGTGATGGGAAAATCCTTGAAGATACCTCCATTACTTATATTTTATTTCCTATTAATATATTTAACTCTTATCTAAGATACTAAATAATATCTTCCTTCTTTTTCTTATTTAGTTGATTAGGGATATCTTGTTTCTGTTATGGTGTTGGAATAAGAGCAATGGTAGGAATAGGAGCTTACACATCAGGAAAAAAAGGAATAATAAGTTTAGGGGATTTTTTCCCATCTTAAATAAGGTATCTATTATCCCTTATGATGGTCTCATAATCATTAGGAAAAATATCCCCTCCCATGGATTGAATAATCATAGAGATATCATAATTGAAAGCCTTGAGGTAGTAATGGAAAGCATGATGTTCAGTAGGACTTACCAAGAGTGGGATAATATACCAAGTCTTTTTTAACCCTATTTTAAATTATTTAATTGCATCATGAAGTGTTCTTTATATTATGGTCAAGTTCTTGTTCAAAGAGAAGTGGTCAAATTTATCTTCAAAACTCCTTCTCAAATAATCACCAAACTCATCCCATGTAGTTATAAAGTTAGTATCCAAAGTGTGACACAAATAAATTTCCTTTACCTTGAAAGATATAACCAATAACCTAATGGTAACATCCTTTTCAGTTATGTTATGAATATTACAAAATTTACCAATGTTTTTTATGTGCTCAAGAGGAGTAGTGGCAGCGTTTGTCATGTATGAAGGCACACTTTTTAGGGTTGACATAGGGATGTCATTATTTTGAGAAAGGGATAAAGGATAATTTAATTTTAAGGCAACAAAATATAAGTTCCTTGGGGGTACCATTTTACAATTTTGACCCAAGATATGTCTCCTAATTAGTAAGTGAGTACCCAAAGACCTTTTGGAGTATGGATGGGTATTAGCAAACCCTTATTCTCTAAGATAATAGTAAAAAATGGAATTTATTTATTATAAGATACTATGTTTAACTTAGGCATGAAAAATAGATGCTATTCTACACCCAAGAGCCAATGTCTAATGGAGTCACAAAATGTCATATGAAGGAATCCTTTCAACTTCAAATTTGACAAGGTTAACCTATACCTTTGATAAATTCTTTCATAATTATTCCCACAAATTATACCATAATTTTTATTCATAAAATTTTAACCCCAAAGGAGGTTTAATCTATCCTTCTTTAATTTTATCTAACATGGAAACATTTCTCAAGTTTTGGGTGACCTTTGAAAGAGATGAGTCTCTAGATTGAATGGCTAATTCCCTTACACCACACCTACAACTAACCATTAGTATACTTGATTTAGAATAAAATGGATATAATGGATTAAAAATAAATTAAAAAATATGATGAATCAAATTGAAATCCACAAGACTACCATGAAATTGCACTATGAAAGGTAATTCACAAAACTGATCTCAACATCCAAGGTTTTTCTAAAAAAAGTGTTTCAACATGAAGGTAAGATGCAATGCATTTCTCAATTTATATGAACAATAGGTATGATTATAGACACTATTAATCTTCCTTACAGTTAAATACATACAAAATAACTAACTACACTATATGTGACCTATTATAGATCAGATTACCTACACAAAACATGAGAGAGTGACATGAATAGAAAGAGAGACTATCAATTTCCATTCAACTATAAAATATCTCACACACTTAGAAAATAATTTGATAACTAAAAACCATCTTGAATAAATATTTTATTCAATTCCTAAATTATTACTCAAACTATCAAGGCTTTGTCATATCAGATGTGGATGATTTATAAAGCCAAAAATGGCTACGTTTATAGAGAATTATGGAGAGAGAGAAGTACATAGTAAAAATATATTGATGAGTGTCTTTGTGAGAGTTAAAAAAAAAGGAGGAGTTAAAAATGGTCTAAATAATCTTCTAAATACATGTGTTACACTTTTGGAGATGCTCTAATCCTCCAAGCGGCATAGGAGTTAGAACTTGCCTTGACACCTTGATCATCCTCTTGAAAACTACCCATATTTGCATAATAAGAGTGATAAATGGACTTATAAATCATAAATTTTACATGAAATTATCTAAAAACGTGTACTTGACACCTATCATGCATTAATAAACTTGTCTAATCTAACATCTCATCATACATATGCCTAGGTGTCTTGAAACTCCGCATTTACCATGCCTAGCTTGGTCTAAGAGGCCCAAAAATTTATTTTATATTCTCCAATTCACTCTTTCTCCTTATATGGATTTAAAATATCCTATAGTAACTACAAAAATCCATTTTTTTTCTTTTAATAGCACCCAATACTCTATTTTAATTCTCAATCTCTCATTAGGCCTATTTTCCTCATATCCCTAAAAACATAAAATCCTCATTATATAGAGTCATGTAAAAAATTTATTGAGAATTTTATCAATTATTTGAGCTCTAAATATACCTTTATATCTTCATGTCAAATTTAATTTTAAGATTCTAAGTAAAAGTCTCCTTCTTCTACGTTTCTCTCTACTCAATTAGGCCTCCTTCTTTAGACCCCTATTTTTCTTCTATAGACCTATTACATACATGTTAATTCACCCAAATAATATAACTCACTTTCCATAGGATATAACCAACCTTATGGTCACATTTGAGTCCCTGAAAGCCTATGAAAATTTGAGAACCACGATATAACCTTTCCACCTAGTCTCATTATAGGCATGTTTGAGACTACCTTAGAAAATGATCTTTGTTTGATAAATTATATAATATATTATGATTATTTTTTAGATTTAATAGGTGTAAATAATATCAAATGGCCTCATATAATGGTTGTAAATTTTCCCTTTTCTTCAAACCCCTACAAAACACCAAAAATCATGTAAACTAGTGCATTTATTATAGTCCATACAACTACAGTATGACAAAATTACATGTGGAGAATATAATTGGATTCCTAATATATATATATATATATAATATATATATATATATATAGGTTTTAAGACAAAATTATGTGATTACATGTGCTTTATAATTCTATTTATCTTTATTGGTCCTTATCAGGGTTTAAGGATGGTTTTAGATAGGTTTCAGTCTTAAGGATTATTCATAAACAATAGGTCCATTTTATCTCTCCTAATTTGACAATATTATTTTTATGGGGACCATAAATTACCTCCAAACACAACTAGGTTAAATTAAAAAAGTAATGAAATTTTTGAGAGTGATAAGTGCTCCTCAGGTTACAAGTAAGCCATTTGAAAGGCATTTGGGCTCTTACCCTTTGTTCATGCAGGTTAGAGACTCATTGTAAAAAATGATCCCTATAAAATGGAGTGTAGAGACATGGATACCATCGTTTAAAATATATTATCTCTATGGATAGGATCAATGACACATCAAATGGGAGAAAACCTTAATTGAAATGTAGTCTTACATGAAGGGAGTTTGAAGAAGGTCTTAAGAGGTCAAACTAAACTATTATTGCTTTATCTATCCATGGATTATATTAAAATATATATTATTTATTTATAAACATATAAACAAATTCAAACCTTCATACCAACCTCACCAAACCTTCGTCTCTCATGACCACACTTGGGCTTGCCTATGTGTGAGAATTAAGCCTTTAGGACTAGATAGGGTTTCTAGTATTTATTTTACTTTTGGGTGAACTTGGTGATTTTTTGGGTTATCTAATAATTTTTAATCATTTATAATATTCTTCACATTTATTTTTACCTCCCTTATCTATTCAAATCAATCAATTCTCTCTTGGTAATGCAGGAAGACCTAAAGATGCCTCTTTGACTATGTAGGCAGGGGTAGAGCTCTCTTTAGACACTTTCCTCATGTTTCTTTATATCTCCAAATGACCCTATGACCTTTTAATATACCTAAGATATACCTTATATATTTTCATCATGTTTTTCTCCTTACTTAGGCTTAGAACCAATGTATTTCTTACTAGGAACCTATAGATGTTTATTTAGGGTCATGCCTATATTATTTTTTTAGTACCTCATTTTCACAATAATTATCCTCTTAATGAATTTTTAATTTGTTTTAAATACCAAAAATAATATAATAATCCATTCATATAACTCTAGCTTATTTATTGTGTTTGATGCTAAATTGATCCCCCTAGTAGGCATGTAGGTGACCTTTAAGCTAATTTAAGTGCATTTATAATCCCAAGGTCTTCAATTTCGTTATTTAAACCTCTCAATGATTCATTCATGTTGTATATAGATTTTAAACTACTAAAATTCACCAAAAAATAACATATTTATCTATCACACCTTGTTCTTGTACCTTTTAAAAGTCGTTATAGGTGTTCATTTAAGAAATCTAGGCATAAGGTTTGGAAACTAACTTTATCATTCCTGCCATGGATTTGAAGATAAATAAACCTTATAAAATTTTCATTTAAAATATATTAAAAGTCTTTTTTATCTTCTTATTGACACACTTATATCCTCTTATCTTCCAAATTCCATACACATTCTTGTGTAGGCATTTTAGGCTTATATATTGAATAGTTTGACTATCCCTTGACTTGTAAGTGACTAGGTGTTCTTCAATGGTTTGTGAATTTGCTATGTTTACATCTCAAATGTATTTCCTATGTTTATTTCTTATTATCTTGATAAATAATAAACTTAAGTCTAAAATTAGGACCTATAGGCCTAGGTCATATAGGTCTCTTTTGCTTTCATAAGATGTTAAGAGAGCTTGATGAGTTCTTAGACTCTTTTAACATATTGAAACTATAGATATTATCCAAATTACTTGTCATTATATTATTTACTTAGAGGTCCTATGACCAAGCATTAAATCATCTTCAACATATCTCTAAAGTTTATACAAGCATGTGTATGGTACTATTGAGTATGTATAGTGGTTTTGTCTCTTTACAATGTTTATGGTGATAAAAGTGAGGAGCATATCATGGTGAAATAAATGTCTTAAATTTTTTGGTGTCTCTCCCATTTTATTGACCTTATAAACTTGAATTTATTAATTCTCACTCATAGGTATATCAATGTGATTGACGTAAATACTTATGAATTGGTCTTGAGAGTAAAAATATAGACATCCACTCTTACTTCATTTAACTTATAGTATTTAAATTACTTTATCATATAAATTAATGATTTATAATTACCATTTAGACTAAAATTTCTCTTCATACCTAGAAAAGGTTTCTTATGAACACAGACCATGATTTCAAAGAGTGTAAACAGTATGTTTCTTCAAGTTCTATTAACAAGCATTGATATTTTGTGTGTGTGTGTGTGTGTGTGTGTGTGTGTGTGTGTGAGAGAGAGAGAGAGAGAGAGAGAGAGAGAGAGAGAGAGAGAGAGAGAGAGAGAGAGAGAGAGAGAGAGGAGAGAGAGAGAGAGAGAGAGAGAGAGAGAGAGAGAGAGAGAGAGAGAGAGAGAGAGAGAGAGAGAGAGAGAGAGAGAGAGAATATGAATTATGTGAGAGTGATAAGACTTTTCATCACCAATGGATCTATTTAAACCTATAAAAGTGACCAACATCTTAGACAACCAAAACTTGTAGCAAGAGTGATAAAAACACCCTGTACATTTAGACACTTTTCCTCCTATTTAAGACACTTCATCGAGATGAGTTAAATGATTAAAAAATAGTAAAATGTTATATTTTAATTATTAAACTAACCCTGAAAACCATTCTTATCCATCTAACCTTGAGAAATTGATGTAAAAATAGACGTTGTTTGGATGGACAAGTCATAGTGACCTACTATCACTCTTAGCAATTACCCATAAATGAGAGGCCATGAAAATTGAAACTAATTCCAGTAATTTTAAAGTTATATAACCCATTATAACTAAAAAATTTTCATCTCCTAACTCTTTCTCTCCTATTCATGCCATCCACTTTAATTTTACTTTTTTGAGCTTGTGAAGGTAGTCACGGTGGAGATAGAATGTTTGAGGTATAAGTCTGACCTAAAACATTTTAAAAAGCCTCAAAATTATATAAATAATATAAAGGGACACACTTAAACAATTTCCAACTGAAAATTTGTCTTGCAAGGCCATACAAGTGCCCAAAAGTGCTTGTAATGTCTTTTTTTCTTAGTTTAGGCATTGAACTACTGATTCTATCAGTCTCTCACCATCCCTAAACATTATCTTACTTATTTTTGACATCAAGTATATTATTTTTCTCCTTGAAACGTTTGGATTTGAGTATGATATGTACAACTCCACAAAATAGACCAAAAGATGGCCAAAATGTCATTTTAGCACATATAAACCAAATAAAAGCTTAAAACATGATATTATGACCCTAATGACACATTAATAACTTTTATAATTACTATAAAACATAAAACAATTTATCATGTTTTAAAAAATTAATACCTCATAATTATTGGCTATGACTAAACAAGTATACATAAGACCAAACACTGTACAAGTAATGGTAAGGATAAATAAGACCACATGAAACTATTTAAGACTATTTAATATCATGAAAAGACCATATATATATTTTTTAAAACCCTATGAATTTTCAACCTAGATGGGTTGACCAATTTTGATTTGGGGTCAAAATTTGGTCAATAATAATATAATTGATTGATATATTAGGTCTTATAGGATTCATTATTATATTTATCATATTTATTGGTTGGTAAATTCAATCTAAAAATTGAATCCATTTATTTTATGGCTATGTTTTTGATTAATTTTAGTACAAACCATCCTTCTCTATGCCATCTCTATCACCGTAGGTATAACATTATCAGCTTCTAACAATACTACACTCTATTTATTAGATCAATTATCCATGTATGCCTCCACTATCTCCCATCATTTTATTTTAATTTTTTATATATATATATATATATATATATATATATATATATATATATATATATATATATATATATATATATATATATATCACCTAAAAATAAATCCACATTCAATTTTATGAGTAAATAAATGTGCCATTTATCTCCACCATGATCCCCTTTCTATGTCTCTATCCTAGATCACACCAACAGATTGCCATCTATAAAAGCTAACGATTATTTTCACCATGATTCTATTCCTAATAAATACCTACCTCAAATTCCCCCATTTTGCATATACAATATACCTTTGTCTTATTCATCATTTTCTGATCTCTTCCTAGATTTAAAACTCTAGTGCCAAGAGAGTTTAGGTTCAAATCCCTAGCATCAGGAGAGTGATCCATCATTCAAAACCATAAATAATTCCATATTAAATTATAGATTTTTATTGATCATGAATTTTTAAAATAATTAATTAAATTATTATTGAGAATTTATTTATTTTCACATGTAAATGATTTGGTAAGTGTTTTTAAACAAGTTATGAAGGATCCCACCTATTAGATTTATTTATTTTGATTTTATGTCAATTTATTCTTGAATGTCTGCTATGATATACACCTATAATAATTGGAAATATACAAAATATAATATACATAAACACAATATAAATATTAGTGGGATAAGATGCCCACATATTAAATATATATAGAAATAGAATAATTATCCTTAAGGTAGGATAACATCATACCATTCTCCTTTAGGAGGAAAGAAATCAATAATTCCACTTCGAGAGGCCAATATTTAATATCCTTTTAACAATGTAAGAATCAACAGTTAATTTATCTATATCCTTTACATCTATATTCATATCTTATATACAGTTCTCTAATAACAAATAATAGATGGGTAACCTCCTAATCCCAATGTAGTCCAACCATTATCCAATGTACTAATTCCATAAGTTATTTATTTACCCTAATAAATTGGATCCATATAAATAATTAATGGGGATGTGTAACACATCTCAACACATTCATTAACTCAAATACATTAATATATTGTATCCTTAGGTATATAATATTCATTTCCTCCTTAAAATATTTCATCCCTGAAACATAATAAGAAACCAAATAAGGAATGTGATTCAAATCGTTATGGATGTGTCTGAACATGTTATCATTAAACCAACCATATTTAATCTTGTTATGTGATATCCATAAAAAATTATTTGTAAAGTCCATTTCAATATGATGATCCTAACTTTACCTCTTTTGTGTTCATGCAGAAGTATTCCTCCTCTAATTCTATGTTCCATAATCCATTACATTAATATAATTCCATACATGACCAAAGTAGTTAGTTTGTGGCTTCCATGTATATTCATATTTATTTACCCACTAATTCCATGTACCATATTCCATTTTAGTATTTTGATTCTAATCATGATCATAGTATTTATTCTATGGATTCCATATATAGCCCAATTAATTAATCCATGGATTTCATATGTAGACATAGTGATTAGTGATATGAAAATACTATAAATTACTCCCTGACTATTTCTTCCCATTATTAGGTATGTGTCTATAAGCCTCAACCGTTTTTAATACTTTGACCTTATCAACCTTTGCTACTACCTCTACCTTTTACTTTGGTAGTGCTTGTGTGTCTTTATTAGATAAAGTGATCTTATTTGCTTGTATTACCTTTTTATATATTTATTCATATGAAGATTACCTGTATTATTTTTCACCATCAAAGTAGTCCTCACTCCTTACCTTATCATGTATTTATTATTTGCTAAGTTTGATATCCTGGAAAGTGACCTTCTTTATTTTGTAATAAATATTCATATTTTTTTTCACATTAATATTGATTATTCCCAAAGCAACGGTATCCAAGAAATATATCCATACCATCAATATAGAAAACATAAAATTATCATTTCAAAACAAATTTATCCATAACAAGCTTAAATTATTTGAAAACTTGAATGTTATTACCACTTACTTGAGATTTATTGATATTATTATATTTTACGTGTAGATTTTGAGAAACATCTAAATTGATGAATTTATACTTACTAATAGGGTTTATGGACTTAATATTCTTATTTTTAATGTATCCTTCAGATTGGAATATGGACAAATCTCTATTTGGATATAATTTATTTAAATTCGTATCCTCCATATCACTATTTTCCTAGTTAATATCCTTTACCTCTCCTTATGCATCATATTTACCCTCTTCTTCATTATGCTCATTTTACCCTTCTTCATCATCTGCATTCTCTTCGTCATTATTTTTTTACTTTTGGTTTTGTTATTGTATATGTGCATTATCAATTTATTACTCCTATTATACATAATGATCCTAATCCTCTCCTTATGTATCATTTTTAGCTTCATTATCATCATCAATATTTTCATCATCATCATCATCATCATCATCATCATCATCATCATCATCATCATCATCATCATCATCATCATTGTCGTCATCATCATCATCATCATCATCATCATCATCATCATCATCATCATCATCATCATCATCATCATCATCATCATCATCATCATCATCATCATCATCATCATTTTCTTCCTCTTCTCCATTATCCTCATTTTTTATCTTTCTATACTTGATATATTTTTTAATTTAGTTACTCTATTTTCTAAATACTATATCATATCTCTCATCCACATATTTGAATCTTTGTGTAACTCCATGAGATAAACAAGAATAGGGTTAATGAAAAAACCCCTAGATTTCACTAAACCATGTGAAACTGAAGAAAATAGTCTAAAAATTTAATTGTAGCTTCCTTCTATGATAGTGAAACTTTAGTGAAAATTGTGAAAATTTCGGCATCTAGAGTGAATATATGAAATATCATAAAATAATAATAAATCAAAAAAATCCATCCTAAAATTCTAATTTTTTTTATTGTACCTTTCTTGTATGATGATACTAGTTAAATTAAACTTTTATAGAAATATTTTAGATATTTTAAAAGATATGAGATATTTATTACAAAATCTAAAATATAAATCTCTCTCTAAAAAGCAATAATCAAACACCTATTTTGATTTTATTACTTCCTTTAAATATTCTTGATCTCAAATAAAAAATAATGAAATTTTTTCAACATATTGCATGATATAAGTGATTATCCAAACGTAGGGTTTCTCCCACAATACATTCCCAAATTGATGATCTGATACCACTTGTTATGATCCCCACTTCTAATAATGGTGAACATGAATAATATTATGTTTTTAAACACAACACACAATATTCTTATTGGTCAAAATTCCTAAATATTTAATATATGCATAATTATAATAATTACACTCAAGGTAGGACAACACCATACAATACTTGTTTAGGAAGGAATAGGTTCATAATTCCACTTTGAGATGATAACCAACAATATCCTTCTAACATTACAAGACTCAAAACATAATTGATTGATCTATTTTACAATTATATTAATCTAATATATATAGGCTTATAATAGCTAAAATTGGGTAGATAACTTATTAATCCCAATTTAGGTTTCCCATTACCCAATGTACTATTTCCATAAGTTACTTATTTATCCTAATATATTAGACTCATATAACTAACTAAGGGGGATTTTTTCCACATGTTAGGATCTCTATCAACCCATAAAAATTAATATATCATATCCTTAGGTACATAATAATATCTTAAGTTTTTAAAGTTCTAATATGAATTTAATGAAATATGTCAATTTATTATTATAAAGTGTTTAGCTTATTTAAGTTAATTACTTTACAATTATAAAGTTATATTTATAATTAAAGTTAACTAAAAAGGTGGTTAAAAATTAAAGCTTAAATAGTTTACAAAGTAATATTTATAAGATATACTTTAGGAATATTAAAAGAAGGAGAAAGCACAAAGGTAAAAAGAAACGTATGATTTCCAACATTTCACATTTTTCTTTATTCTTTAAAAGTATCTCTGAGTTCAATCATAACTTGTAGATAGATTGATGATATATTCTCTAAAAAATATGTTTTCTTAATTAAAATAATTAGTATATTTTTGTTTTCTTGACCTTTTTATAACCAATGATATAAAATTTCAATTATTAATTCCTGTGATGATTTTAGATATGTAGTCATATGTACAAATACCAATGTACTTTGTAAGAATAATGGTGAATATTTACTACTTGATGATAGAATTTTTAACTTTTGATTGAAGAGTAATTCTTCTGTTGATTATATTATTATAATGAATTACATTATTACAATTTTATCGGTATATATTACTCTTTCATATTTACTTAGTGGATTATCCTCAGTTATGTATTTTGTTAATTAATTTTTGTTATCTGAATTTAAATCCATTAATTTCTTTCTTTCTTATTGGTTTTAGTTAAATATTCTAATTTTTTAAATACTTAGTTTTAATCTTATATTTTTATCTTTTTATAATTAATTTATTTTAATTTCTTAGTATTTAAATAGTTTAATTTTTGTTGTACTTGTAATCATTTTAGTTTGATAGATTTCTAATTCTTAATAATCTTAACTCTTAATCATAGTTTTTACTTGGATTAACTTTAGTTTTTGATATACTTAGGTTTAGCTGGTCATTTGGTTATTCTTATCTATTCTAGATTAAATTAATTAAGATATTAGTTAGTATATATTTACTTGGATTTCATGTTTGTTTATTACATCTCTCGTTTGGATTCTTACACTACTCTTATTTTGGTATGTTTTAATTTTATTTTAGAATTAAGAGAAAATAAATATGGAATATATTTATTTTTGATATGTACCTTATAATGAATCAAAGATATTTTATTGAAGATATTCCCTCTTCGATAGGCTTTACTATGTTAGACAGGTTAGATAATATATTTTAAATTTAATTCAAAATCGAAATACATTGGAAGTAAATGAATTGATTATTTAAATAGTGATGTTTGATTTATGTCTTGATTCAACATAGATATTCCCAAAATTATATAAAAATCCTATTCATTCCTTAAGGACTAATATTTTATCCCTACATGTCATTTCTATTAAATTGGTGTGATTTCATCTTGACCATCTCTATAGGTGAACAAGTTGATTTGTTGAAGTTACATTTTTCATCATCAATATGTTTCAAAGAATAAAATTTATTTCTACATGAAAACAAAAAACCCAAATACAAGTGTTAAAAAAACATATATCACATGGTAATACTCAAGTAAGATTAAATAAAATAGAAATTAAGATGTATTCTTAAGGATAAACTAGAAATATCAGTATCTCATTCTCAACCCTTTCATGGAATCTTCCCTAATATATTTATTGGTATCCCTATATGGTACACCATCCTCTTTCCAATATTTTGTTTCATTTTTTATTAAACTTATTATTTCTCTTATTCTATATTTTTTTAATTCTTAGTATAAGGGGTTAATTGAAAATCCATTAAAAATATGGTAATATAGGGATAACTATGTGATAAATGAAAAGAAATACCAAAAACTCTAATTAAAATTGAGTTTACTATTTTATTAACTAGAATACATATAGAGGCTTAAAAAACATAGAATCTTTAGTTATAAAACAATCGATAAAAACTACATGACTAATAGATTTAAAAAATAAATAATTCACTACACACAAAATAACCATAAAAGACATACAAGGAGAAACATTTAATAGTTTTATATTAATATATATATCAAATCATAACCATTTCAAAATATAAATAAGGATTATATCAATAATTTTTAAAATGTTTGGTTGCTTCATATTCTAACATTTTGCCAAATCTAAAGGAAAATACTATTTGCATTTTGTAGACTATTGATATGCTTATAAGAGTTGAATACATAGAAACATAGATATAAAATACAAAAAATGTGTGAGTCACACATGTGTTCACCAATTAAACTGTATGATTTATTAGCCTTACTCTACCCCCAACATTTTTTTTCATTTAAAAAATTGTCTCATCCAAAGGAAAAAGTCACATAAAAAGTGTCCTGAGTTGACGCTAAAAACTTTGACTATGTTGACGAACTAGATAGGAAATAAAATTTGTAGATATTTCTCAAGGTTTCATTTATAAGTTTTCATTCATTTTCCCCACTTAGCCACTCTTTTAGGTTTTTCTCTAAGTATCATACTAGTCTATCAACCCTATAGGTTCTTAATAGACTATCCTAAACATGTGGGTTTCCTTTATGGGTTTTCAACTAACCTTGTCCTTCTCCTAATGTTTAAGGTAGTCCTATAGTAGTGTGAAAAAAATATTGAAAATTTAAAAATTGGAAATGTGTGTATTACCTACTAAGAAGGTGGTGTCATTCTCTATGTTGACTATAGATAATATTGTTCTGATGTCGGTTCTACTTGAGCTACAAAAGAAATAATTAGTGATGTAGAATTTAATGGTGAAGGTGGTTGTTATTTCTATATATTTAGATCATAAATTTTAGTTATCTTCTTAACATGGAGCACTAATTATATATATTGATTAGTAATAAATTTTCTCTCTTCAATAAAATTTTTATTAGAGCTATCCAGATGTGATAAATCTTAAACATTTTCCAATCAATGAGAACATCCCATACAATAATTACTAATATAAATTTTTATTATATAGAAATAACTAGGCATTTTGTGCCATATTATTTATTATGATGGTAAGGATCATCTTATTGGTGCCTTCCTCTTTCCCTTATTTTAATGTGATGTAGTTGATTATATATGTGGTGGTGCATATATTTGAACTAGTGCTTGTATAGGCAAAGGTTTGTATGGACCTAGAGGTATAGACCAAAGAGGTTCTAATAACTTAGCAGCTATGGATTTATTTCATAAAACTTATACCTATAAATCCAACATGCTGATGAAAAAGGTAAGTGGAGTTGATGTTAGTTTTGGAAATTAATGAAATTTGATATAAAACCCATTATGCAGCTTTATAGATGATACATGTTTCCATAGGTAATACATAATATAATTGGGTACTATAGGGTGATAAACGATCATGATTTGGATCTAAATCTACCATGCATTAAATCTATCCAAATGATCATATTAATTACCTTTCTTTGTCCAAATAAAGTTTTCAAATGGGGTCATAGAATAAAAGTCTTCATCAAGATTCACTAGGACCTTTAATGAGTTTCACTATGTAAAATTGAGGATTGAAACTAAAAATTCATATTGAAATGTCTATGATTATCTATCAAGAACATTATAAATGTTCTTAATAAGTTCTGAGGATAAAAACTCAAGTTGATTAAAATCCTCTTGCATCTATAAAATATGATACTTAATGCAAACAACACCTTTAGTTGCCTATTTGGCACTTTTGCTATTCCACCAAAAGATTTTGTTGATGCACTCTAAAATAATATGAACTAAATTATCTTCCATTGACCTGATGGGGATCCCCTATCATTCCTCCCATATTTATCCTTTATGTCTGAGTACATGGGTGGGACTTAAGTTTTCTATGGCAAATGAGATTTGCCCTGATCTAGATTTATTTTTTCTCTTACCATGGTAATAGTGTTGAGGAAGATTGTAACATCCTATGAAATTTGAATTATGCCCTAATGATATCTATTGAGCATCATGAGCATAGCCATATTTAATTTTATCTACATCAAAACCCTATAGAGGGTGTTGAGGCACCAAGGCTCCTACTTGTGATACTTTTGATTTATCTAGGCTAATGAAAGTGGATTTTGTAGCATCAATGAAATAAAAATTATCTAAATAATGGTATTTAGTTTGAATAATATCTATGCCAATCCTTATTTATTCCTTATGTGCATATGTAAATGGGATTAATAGTTGTTCGTGATTTATGCTAGATAGTGTAGATAGAATTCAACAACTTGTTATGTTATGTGAGTACTCGTAAGAAATCTATGTTAACCTAGTTGATTTAGATGTAAATAACAATGCTTAATTGTTTAAAAAAACATGCTATGTCTTTATTTTCTTTGTACCCCTTATTATATATCTTTCACCACTCAAATCCATTTGATAGAATGTTATAAATGTGTTAAGGTAGGTGTGTATGATTTTACCAAGAAAATTAATGTTAAATTTTTTTTAGTGATGTGAAATTACTATTATACATATTAAAACATTGATACATATAATGGTAGGTATTGATGTGATGTGAAAAATTCTCACCTATCCAATTTAATTTATTGTACATCTCATTATTCCAACATAGATCTAATTTGGTAAAGATGTAATATTTGAAGTGCATCATCACTAATAGTTTTAAATTGTGATAGATGTCCTTTCTTTGTACCTTGATTTACGGTGCCTCATTCCTAGACATAATTTATGATCCCCATGTATCCATTTAAATCTATATTTCCTTCCATCTAAAATTGTTTACAGTTTTCACTTTGTGACTTTGAATTAATAAATCTAGTTCTGATGTTATATGATGTAGAAGTCACATTGTACAAACACACACAAACTTAAAAGAAAACCATGAAAATAATAAATTTAAAGATGTTAAACTACATGTTGATACTTATCACCCTCTTTCCTTTTCTATGATAAATGATAGACATTATTGACACTAAGGCTTAAGCCTAAATCCATTTACATGTCTTGGGAGAATGGTCTCCTAAATTTATTTTAAGATAATTGTTCCCTAGCATAAAATGCCATGAAATATATAAGGTCACTTTCATATAATTTGTAAATTACCTTTGAATTCTCTAAACATGATATCATATTGTAAGACCTCTTGTTTTATACATAATTATTTAGATTGCAAGTTGTAATCATGCCACACTTTATGAATTAGCTTGTTAACTTCCTATGGATATTTCAATCTCAGCATATTTTCTTCCATTTTGATTAAATACATCAACCACATCTATATGGAATATGGATCCTTGAGTCTCATTATCATAAAAATGTATAGACTAGGAACTTTATATTCCATGGTCATTATTATCTCAAGTCTATAGACCTGCTAAAATGGGGTCAAGCCTATCACACATTTTAGTTTATTTTATTTACCCAGAGAATCATATGAATTATATCCACCAATCATCATGTTTTAGATTGAATTTATTTGTTAACATCTTTCTAAAGACATTATTTTAAGTTTTAACTTTTCCATTTACCTATAGATGATATGAAGTACTTATATGTTGTGATATAAGAAATTATTCTTTGAGAGTTTTGATTTTATTGTTTAATAAGTGTGTTTCCCTATTACTAACCAATTTTATTACACACCCAAACCTTGTAATTATTTTTTCATATAAAAGCTTAGTTGCATCTCTGACACTACAAATTGGTGTAGTAATAGATTTAACCCATTTTTTACAGTAATCTATCAAAAATATGATATATCTTGCCTGACTATAATTGTTTGATGGATTGATAGGTCCCATAAAATCAATAACCTATTATTTTAAATAATGATATAATAAAATTATGTTTAAAGGAATGCAATTTATATAATTATGCTTGTCCATCGTTTGCAAAATATCACAATGTTTAAAAATTTGAGGTACATATTGGAAAAAAGTAGCCCACCATAAACCAATTTACATGATCTTCCTTGTAATGGATTCACCTACCAAATGACCTCGTATTATATATTTGTTTACCTCTTTAATAATTTATGATGGTAAAGGTAATAGATCATTATTCAAAATTATTTTTATGTCACTCAACATAGTGCGCAAGAAACATTCCATGATCTATAAAGTTGGATATAATCTCCAGGTTCTCAATAATCAAAAAGATTTTAAAAAGATGTTTTGCTAGTGACTCATCTTGAAACTCTTCAAGTTATTCCCCCTTTCATATCCTCCCTAAGTGATCATGTTCCATGTTTTATCATCAAGATTTAACATTGATCACAAACTAAAATTATTAGAATAACATTAACCATATAGATATTCTTCCACCCAACATATGTTTGTCAACAAACTATCATAAGTAATAATGATTAATAAATTACTCAAATTTTTTTTTAAAAATATAGTGCCTAAACTTTTACAGTGAAAAAACTATTGTTAGATTTTCTCTTTCGAAAATAGTATAGTTTTTTTTTAGATATCGCATGTTTTTACTTAAGAAATGGATATGATGGTCCGATATACCATATCATAGTCTCACTAACATATATTCCACTACAATACCTAAAGCATCTATGTGAACATGAAATGGATTAGTCTAGTTAGGAAAGACAAATATGGGAACTATAACTAACCTTGGATGTATCTCAACAAATGTTTATTGGCACTCTTATGTCCACTCAAACATCATATCATTGCATAATGATTTCTCCAAGGGCATATAGATAGTTCCATATCTTTTTATAAACTTTTTATAGTGACCTAGATGACCTAAAAATACTAGAACTTTTGTGTAATTGTTTAGAAGTGCCATACACACTATGACTATGTACATGTCCAAATAGAACATCATATGGTGTGAAAAACAAACATTTAAAAAAAATTAAATTCATCAAAGTAAATATATCCAATCATATAAATAAAATTCTATAAAATAAGGAGTAAGTTCCCTGAAACTAGTCACTACAACTCTAGAAAATATAGTAGGAGCATTATTTAGAGCAAATGGTATTACCTTATATTAAAAAAAACCCATTAACATTTGAATGTTGTTTTATCTTAATATTTTTCTATGATGATAATTTGGTTATGGGCACCAAATCCATCCATGAATGGATATACTTCATGACTTTCAAGTCATTCAAGAAACTCATTAGTGAATAGGTATAGGAAATGGATCATTGATGCAAACATCATTCAATGAATGATAATCCCCACATACCCTAATCTCACTTGAATTTTTAGACTATAAAACAATGGGACTAAACCAATCCACCTTTTTAAACAAATATATGATATTTATTTCTTACATATGATCCAACTCAGCCTTGACATTTGAATTTATGTTGGGATTCAATATATAGGTGCACTTATTTATAGGCCTTGAACACTATTTAAATTCAATGTGCATCTCCCCTAATGATGTATATACACCATTCAAATATAATAATTTAGTAGGAAAAACATCTTTATAATCCTTTAATAGATGAAACCCTTCTAAAATTCCATTCTGAGACTAATAATTTCTCAAAGTTACATGCTTTGGCACATATGCTATCTAATATTTTAAACAATTTTTTTCGAGGCTCTTTATATATCTTACTAGATTTAATAAGAATGGATTATTATAGAGTTTTATGTTATTTCTATTCCAAAATATTAAGATGACATATCTTTTTTCCTTCATTTTTTTTATGATTTGAGCTTTTGGTGGCTTAACTTATCATTCTAATTTAGAGAATTCATTCTAGTCCTGATCTTCATGACTATTGTTAGATCATGCCAAATCATTTTTAATTATATTATAAGGTCATATATTAAATTATTCCTTTTTACCAACCTTAATATTTTGTATATATACATTCAAATAATAAGTTTATTCTTGTTATGATGATGAGTCTATGATAGTACTCAGACCCTTCACTCTCTCGTGACATAAAAAGATTTTCATTTTTTAAGCACTATTTACTATAGGATTTTCATATTAAAAACAAACATTTAGATAATGTCTTGTTGAACCTATTCCCAATTCTTATTTTCTCACCTATTTTCCTATTAAATAAACTAACTATTTGAATTCATTACCAAAGTGTATCGAAAAACATGCACCCAATATTTAGGTTTGATACCTTATATAGAGTATATGCTTATGCACTTGTGTATATGTAGTTGTAAAAATTTTCATTATTAAAATAATGACCAATATTTCCTATATTAATTAGTATCTATAAATTTTCAATAAATTATTAGTGTAGGTTTTTATTTTTCCTTATTTTTTAATTAGGGAAATTGTATTTCTTGTGCATACATGGAGTTTTCCTACATTTGTGGGATAGGCTAGCTTATGTGGAGGTGTGTGTTATAGATGTGTCATAGGTGTCATAAGAATGTCATAAGTAACTCCATTGATGGGAGTTACTTATCTAGTATTAGCACCTTGTCACCACCTTTTATGGAGGAGTTACATTCTATTCTTGGGGTGCCTTGTCCACCTTTTGTGGAGGAGTTACTTTCGTACTCTCCTATTTATATTCCTCACTTTGGCCATATAATGCTAATCAGATTTTAATTTTCTCCATTTTGTCTTGTGCAATTTCTCTTATTTTATTATTTTCAAATTGCTTTATCATCTATGTGGTGTGCACTTGATTCAACTTATGTGATCACATCTCCATTGCAATCAGAATATTCGGATTCTAACAACAACTCTAATATAGTATCAGAGTTACTCTGGTAATCGTGTGTCTAGTTATGCTAGTAGTTTATTTTGATATTCTTACTTTGCTTTTCTAGTTTAACTCGGTTGCATTTGAGAGTTTTGGTAGAGTTTCTTGAAAACTCATGAAAATCCATATATAAATATGTTAAAAAAATTATTACTGTTGAGTTTTATTCAGATCTTCCTTTATATATCTGAGTTAAAATTTGCCAAGACACCTTGTTTAGATCTGTTGTGGCTTCAGCAAGGCAGTATAATTCCTTTTTTTGGTCATTCTATAGGAAAAGATAGCATAGTTTAGCTCCACAACATGCTTCTTTCATTTCAAGTTTAAGTTATTCCTCATTTGAATCAGTCTTTTGAATCAGAGAGAGGCACAAAAGCGGTGCTTGGTGAGGCCCGTGTTGAGGACCCACAGACTGAGCTCGCTGTCTCAAGAGCCAAAAAGGGAGAACTAGCCATTAGAGGAGATAACCACATCCTGGATGAAGTGGGAGTGGCCCATGAGGTGGCACCTCAAAAAGCCATATTTCTCACTTTATTTATGCTGTGTCTGGCTGCCACCATCCATTGTGCCATGCTATACCAAGGATTCTGTTGTGTCTAACTGCTTGTGTCACTAATATTCTTGGGCGCTTAGGGTTTGCTGCAACTATCGATCTATTTAAGTGATGCCCAGTCTAAGCACTACCTGGTTAGATCAGACGCTGCTGCCATGACTCACCTTGACCTTGTAATGACTTCAAGTAGCGTCTATCATCTGTTTTCTTGAAAATGGTGCTTCTCTTTTTTGATTTCCCATGCCTCTTTTGGTGGGCCCACCCTCTCTCCTTTTTTGTTAAATATACATTTTGATAACTATTTTGATATTCTTAAAACAGTAATTTGAATGTTGGTTTTAAAATCAAATTTGAAATTCGCATTCAAAAAGGTAGTTTGGAGGTTTAATTTCGACTTGTATCTTCAACCTACGAAGACGAAGGGTGAGTCTCAGGTTGGTGGGAGGCCAATTCCCCTTCACAAAAATCTCCTTTATATTCTTCATTCCATGCCAAATCCAATGAGTGTTTGGAAGGCCACATTCTCTCCCCATAACAACCAATTTTTTAATGTTTTAGTGCTTTTTTTGCAAAAACACTAGTTTAAGGGAAAATTGTAACTTTAAAATCTTGCAAATAGTAGCTCGGTTTTGGGTGCCATTTTTTGAAAAAGTGCTTGTAATTAAATTATCCATAGTGTAGACTTTTTATTTTTCAAAAATGCATTAGTTTATAGAGTGCCAAAAATTTGGGTCTCTCAGGACGCATTTTCGGCTGAGTCGGACGTCCTGTTCACTTTAGTCTTGCACTGATTGCTCTAAGATGCATTTTTGGCTAAGTATAACATATTTAGACCATAAACTTGCATATTTGGGGGGGGGATAAATATTTTGTGGGTGTGTGATTGCTTTTCACAACTTGCTTTCATTTTCCTTTCTACATACATTCACAACTTCTAATCAACATAACTTCACCTGATTTCAGCTAAAAAATATATTATTTTCAACTTAAACCCCTAACACCCTTCAACTATCATGAATGGAATGTTAAAATGTCAATAATTCTTAGAAGCAAAGGGTTGTATAGGATCACTATGGGTACAGAAGTAGAACCCAACACAGATGTTGAAAAGGTTAAGTGGTACAACTGTAGTGATGAAGCCTTTGGATTACTGAGCTTGTCTGTGTCTCCAGAACTTCTCTTCGAATTAGAATCCTCCCAAACTCCTAATGACATATGGGACATCTTAGAAAAGTTGTTTGGCGAGCTTGATGAGATGAGAGGTCATGAGTTTGAAAATGAACTCATAAGTCTAAGTCCTAGCAAATTTGACACCCTACATGACTTCTTCACTAATTTTAAGGGCCTTGGATTGCAATTGAAAGAATGTGGGATAGAGAAGAAAGATGATCAACTCATAATTTCTATTCTCACAATGCTAGGTCTAAGCTATTCAGTATTTATCTCCACTTTCCATGCCACAAAAAGTGCCCTTCACACTACATGGAAAATGCCTTCTTTGGATTCATTCATTGCCGACTTGACTAGGGAGAAAGATAAGCTAATTCAAATGGTCACAATGAAGTCTACTCAACCCCAAGGTTTGATAGCTGAAAATGGTAAGGACAAGAGTTCAACAAAGGAGAAGAAGAAAGAAATCACCAACCCTGCCAAAAATAACACTGAGACTTCCTCTTCCAATGCTAGACCTAAGAAGGAGAAGGTTAAGTGTGCCTATTGTAAAAATATAGGGCATGATGAACACAAGTGCATGAAGAAACAAATATATCACCTAACTCATCTTCTAGAGAAGAACAACATAGGTGTTCCTGAGTCCATCAAGCAGAATTCATCTACCCAAGATTCTACGAAGGCAAAAGGCAAGGGTAAGGACAAAGAAAAGGGCAAGGCCCTTGTAGCTATAGCAGATTCCACATCTTCATGGGTCATCAACTCGAGTGATTCTCACCACATGGGCTCTTCACTAGTTGATTTTTCATATTTAGAGCCTTGTAGCATGACTTCAATTAGTTTGGGTGATGACACATCAATTTTTGTTGTAGGGAGAGGGTTAGTTGAAATGGAAGGGAGAACATTCAATAATGTTCTAAGTGTTATGTCTCTTTCAACAAATCTCTTATCAGTGTACCAAATCACTCACATTGGTCAGGGCATGAGAGTTGAGTTTCCACCAAATTCAGTGGTCATCAGGGAGTTGCATAGTGATACTACAGTGGCAGTGGGTAGGGTAGATCACCAAGCTAGGTTCTACAACTTCTCACATTTTGCATCAGATTCTTCTCCAACAACATTTCTAACTCATTCAGATGGAGTTAGCAAATTATGGTATGATCGGTTTGGCCACCTTAACAACAACTATCTTGAGTAACTTTGCAAAAATGACATGGTCATTGGCTTGCCTCGTGTCCAATTCTCAAAAGGACTTTGCAAGGGGTGCTCCCTTGGGAATCATCCTGAAGCAAAATTTGACAAAGGCAAAGCTTGGAGGGTTTTACAACCTTTGGAGTTAGTCCACAGTGATGTATCGAGACCCTTTCCCAAACCATCTTTCACAAAGGCCAAGTACATCCTCACTTTCATTGATGATTTCTCTAGGTACACTTGGATATATTTTCTCAAACAAAAGTCTGAAGTGTTTTAAAATTTTCTAGACTTCAAGGCTCTTGTTGAGAAATAGATTGAGAAATCTATCAATATTCTTTGAACTGATAATTTAGGGGAGTATGTCAACATTATGTTTGAGTAGTTTTACACCGTAGAGGGGATTGATTTGCAACACATAGTCACCTACAGTCATTCACATAATGGGGTTACAGAACGTAAGAATAGGTTCTTGAAAGAGATCGCTAGCTGTATGATTCACTCCAAATCCTTAACACCACAGTACTAGGCTGAAGCCATCAATTGTGCTTGCTACATTCAGAACAGGGTTCCTCACAAAGCTTTGAATGGGATAACACCCTTTGAAGCTTGGCATAAAAGGAAACCTGTTGTTGAGCACCTCAGGGTTTTTGGATCCCAAGCCATGGCCCACATTCTGAAGAAGAAACACAGTTATGGAACATCAGTCTAAGCCTTGCATCTTTATAGGATATCTAGATGGTATTAAGGGATATTGCCTTCTAGATCGAGTCACACATGAGTTGTTCATTAAGAGAAGTGTCTATTTTCAAGAGAGTGCTAGAGACTCAACACTTGACACTTCTTCTCCCTCATCGGATCTACTTCTTCATGATGATTCCTTGTCAGATTCAGATCAGCCATAGTAGGTTCTTGAGCTTGAGTCATCTTCTTCTTCTTTGAGTTCAGACAGTGAGGACAGTGATGCAGAGTCATCCACCTCTAGTCAGTTAGAGGATGAGGAGTTAGCACCTGACTCACCCACTTTTGGGCCACTTTGGGCTAGATAGACACTTGAGAGTGTTGGCACTTGGGTAGGAGATCCCACAAATGATAGACATACTATGGGGATTTTCAGAGAGATCCACATGCCTTCTTTGCTTCAGTTTTAGATCCATAGAATTTTTGAGAGGCATTGGGGGTACCTGAGTGGGATAATGCTATAGAGGAAGAATATTCTTCCATAATCAAAAATCACACTTGGGATTTGACTTCACTTCCTAAGGGAAGAAAGATGGTTCGATGTAGGTGGATATATCAGACCAAGTTTGCAGTAGATGGGTCGGTCGATAAGTACAAGACAGGATTGGTCACCAAGGGTTTCTCACAAATGGCAAGTATTAACTACTCAGAGACCTTTGAACCCATTACAAAGATGACTTCTATCTGACTCACCTTGGCTATTGTCACAACACATGGTTGGGATGTGCATCAGATGGATATGAAGAGTGCCTTTCTTCATGGAGACCTAGAGGAGGAGATCCACATGCAGCAGCCACTAGGATTTGTTCAAGATTCTTCCTTAGTATGTAGACTTAGGAAATCTATCTATGGCATCAAAAAAGCCCCTCAATCTTAGTATGCCAAGATGGATTCCTTCCTTCTCATAGCGGGTTTCACTAGGTGCCATTCTGATCCCAATGTCTACTTCTTGCAGAAGGATGATTCACTCTTAATTTTGGTTTTATATGTTGATGACCTTTTGATCACCGAGAGTTATTCATCTGCTATTGCAATGGTGAAGGCATCTCTTCAGGATAGATTTGACATGATAGACTTGGGTTTGTTGCACTACTTCTTTGGCATCGAGATCTCACAGTCTGATTCAGGGATTTCTCTTGCACAGCCTAAGTATGCTCTTGACTTATTTGCTCAGTTTCACATGGCTAATTGTAAGCCTTCTCTAACTCCATTTCTATCAAGAGTTAAGCTTGAGGCTGATTTTTCTTCACCATTGGTTGATGCCACTCAGTATCGACAACTTGTTGGTAGTCTCATCTACTTAACTCACACCAGGCCTGACATTTTAGATACAGTGGGACTTGTCTCCAGATTCATACAGGAACCCCATGAGCTACATTAAAAAGTAGCTAAGAGGATCTTGCATTACATACAGGGTTTACATAGATACAGGATTCATTATAGATTTGGCACAGAGGTTGACTTGGTTGGATATACAGATTCAGATTGGGCTGGCAATTCATAGAGTCGTAAGTCTACTTCTAGTTATAATTTCTCTCTAGGTTCTTGTCCTATCAGTTGGTCTAGCAAGAAGCATAATGCTATTGCTATATCATCCATAGAGGTAGAGTATAGGGGAGCTTTTAATACAGCTATTGAGGCTATTTGGCTTCAGGGAATTCTTTCTAAGTTTGGCATTTCCATCAAGTAGCCCACCATCATTTATTGTGACAATCAGAGTACCATTCAGATTTGTAGGAATCCAGTTCAGCACCAGTGGACCAAGCACATAGAGATTTACATACATTTTATTCGAGAGCTTATTCAGAGTCAGGTCATTGACTTGATATTTTGCCAGTCTTCAAAGCAGGTTGTAGACATACTCACCAAACCTTTCACTGAGAGCAAGTTCATTCATCTACGAGTTGTTCTTGGGGTGCAGTCCACATCTTCAGTAGCATCATTTTTAGGGGGGGCCTTCTAGCCTCTTCTTTCTTTTATGTCTCTCTTTTGGGGGGGGAGTTTTTTTCCTACGGATTTTCTCCTTTTCTATATTTTATGGGAGATTGCACTTGTACATGGGTACCTCATCAGGCCTAGTTATTGGGACCCATTTTATATTTCCACACTACCCACCTAAGCTACGCCTATGGGGGGGGTATTAGTGTAGGTTTTTATTTTTCCCTATTTATTAATTAGGAAAATTTTATTTCTTGTGCATACATGGATGTTTCCTACATTTGTGGGATAAGCTAGCTTATGTGGAGGTGTGTGCAATAGATGTGTCATAGGTGTCATAAAAATGTCATAAGTAACTAACTTGATGGGAGCTACTTCTCTATTCTTATCACCTTGTCACCACCTTTCATGGAGGAGTTACATTCTATTTTTGGGGTGCCTTGTCCACCTTTTGTGGAGGAGTTACTTTCGTACTCTCCTATTTGTATTCCTCACTTTGGCCATCTCATGCTAATAAAATTTTGGTTTTCTCCATTTTGTCTTGTGCAATTTCTCTTATTGTATTATTTTCAAATTGCTTTAGTAGCTATGTGGTGTGCACTTGCTTCAACTTGTGTGATCATGTCTCCATTGCACTTACATTATCCAGATTCTGACAACAACTCCGATATAAATAATTCCTATACCTCATCTTATGATAAATTATTTTCTTATGAACTACACACTAGGTCTCAATAGTTCTATTCAATGCTTAATTGTGAGTGTAATTATTTTTTGATGTATAATAGGTACATGATGTTTAATCAAAAAATGAACTAAATAATATCCTCATGTGTGAATTATTTTTTTATTTAATGTTAAGTTGAAACCACCATTTTTTTAGGGTAGACCTCACGATCTCCCTTACCTAGATCACTATATGTGTATCCAACTCACCACTTACCAAAAATGGTGATTCCTAAGGTAATGTAATTTTTAGAGTAGGTTGTGTAATACATAATTGTTATACCTTATTATACAACAAATCTATCTCAAACCTATTTTGTGATCACAAATAGGGAGACCTACATTATTCAACCTAAAATTGATGTGTTGGTGAGTTCATGATAACCATTCTATATAAATATTATTTAATTAGTTATGATGGTATTTGATGTTCTAGATGAGTATTGAAGAACTTGTATTCTACAACTCACATAGCATTCTAGTTTATATCTTCATTCACCTTGAACCGAATCTTATCCTTAAAAACATACATTAACTCTAATTATCTATGGATAATATATGGTTTATGTTTAGACTTTTAAAGGTATGACAATTTTCTTATTTCCTTCTTGTGACTATTTGACCATCATAATCCCATTTGTTACTAACCAAAGATATGTAATGAGTCTCATCTATTTTCATGTCAATTACATCAAAATATCCTCACAAAATTAAGTGAATAACCTTAATTTCTACTTCTTCAAGCTATCTAATCAGTTATTCTCTCCTATAATTTGGAATATTAAGAATAACTAGACTATACCTAAATATGGTTGAACTGTAACCATCCATGTAGATATCAGTATCATATTTACCA
>JARHVA010007785.1:490000-492500 GCA_037957365.1 Torreya grandis
CCTAAAAATCAAGATAAAATTGGAGAAAAAAATAAATACTAAATTATAAATAATTAAGATCTTATACGTAACTTTACAAATCTTTTATAAATAATTATTAAAACATGGAGTTGTAAAAAAAATGATCCTTCGACTCCTACTCTACAATGTATTACATTGATTTCACTATTTAATGATTTATTATAGTCTTTTATTTCATTTATGTGACTTTTGCTTATTTTGATTTTAACTTTTCTAATTTTAAATTGTTCCATATTTTGGTAAGATAAATATATGACATTTCTCGACTTTAGCCAATATGATTTCTAAGACTATGATTGTATCCAGTCACTTTTGTTTGATAATATCCAATAACCTTTTATCTAATATATTTTATTTCTAATATATCAAAAATGTTTTCCAGAACATTATAATAAATTCATTATATTATATTTGATTAGTCGATGTTACAATTTTTTAGGGATTTTTTTATTGGATATCTTGTTTGTCACATCCTTTTTTACCACTTTTGATATGAGTGAATGTGTTGAAGCTTGGACACCTTCATTCACTATTTTTTTCAAAATTTTTAATCTGTCTTTAGTTTTTATTTGTTTCTTTCATTCTCTAGTGACCAAATTTTGGATGCTTCTTATCAATTATTATATTTATTGGCATTTTAAAATTATAATCTAAGTTACGGGTTAGTTATGGATTTTGAATTCATGTGAATGAGTTTTATTTTGATTTTAACTGCAATTGTAATGTTTATTTATTTATATTTAAAAATTAATGGTAAATTTGTTATGTTTTAATTAAATTATAGTGTTTGGAGCTATATTTTTTTCCAAAAATAATTTTTCAGTTTGATTCATTGATATAATTAAATTGATTCATATTTTTTAAATAAATATATTTAAAATAATTATACTATATTTTAAATATGTGAAAAATCTATAATAAAAACTTTAAAATTGTTATCTCAATATATTTTAAAAATAAATATATTTAAAATATTTATACTAATTATATAATTTTATATAAAACTATCAAAATTAATTAACATTTATCATTCCTACACATACTTTCTCCACCTTCGATCAAAATTTATATTTATAATTTTATTAAAATTTAATTTTATGAATCCCCAAAAATTATATAATAATTAATTTTACAATTTCAAATTAATACCACAATCTTTATATCAAAAGAATTATCTAATAATTAGTTCAAAAAATCAAATTATACTAACCTCGTTCTAAAGCAAACTATGTAATAATTAATAACTCAATCTCTATTATAAAAACATTAGAATATATATTAGCAATTTAAATAATATTTTATTATTAAAATTATAATTTAATATTAACATATAATATTTAATTATACAAAATTATTTGAAACAATAATCAATTATACTTTGCTTTTAATACAATTCTTTTCTTTCTAAATTAATTTTTTATTTATAATACTTGTATCTAATTTAGTTTAAAAATCCTTCCCTTCTTATCATCTTCATTGTCCATTTAAATACCCAAATTTTAAAAAAAAGCAAAAAAAAAATTCACTCGTTATCTACAGGGAGCTAGTGAATTCTGATGAATAGCTACTAGTAGAACAGATATTCGTCGTCCGCATTATATTTGTCAAATTGTCACTCGTAAAACCTGTCCTACGATTGTAGACAGTACCCGTTACGATTGTGGGATTGGATTACCGTCGAGTCAGTCATTTCATAGAACTCAGATTGAAGCAATATAGTAAAGGATCATGGCTGTCAAAGATTATAGGTTTGTAGGCTTGGTCAATCACTCCACATATAATTATGTTTATACCACTCCGCTTAGAAGAGTGAAGAGGTGAGTTAAAGACGTCATATTTTTGGGACCAAGTACAAGACGAGGAAAACGTTGTAGGGTTTGCTTGATGGTCGAAGCACCAACACTTTAGTGGTCGCATTGGGTCTCGTGCAGAAGCCAAATGTAAGCACTTAAAAAGTAGCTTGGTTGATGGAGGGCTAGGATAGCGTTGTGTAGAAGCAATGTCAGACAGAATTGCGTAGAAGCAATGTCAGATAGAATTGTAGATTGGCAGATACATAGACAAGGTGTTATGTGCTGTCCTATGCATTGATGTATGTTTTCTTTTATTTTGGAGGAATGGATATAAGATCGCTAGATTTCGTATGATGGAAAAGTGAATACTACACGTCTAAAGGAGGATGGATGAAGATGGATGGAGACATGTTTTGAATCCATTGAACGAGGAGGGAGAGATAAAACCAAAGTCTTTTGGTTATTCGCAGAGTCCAGAAAGAAAAGTTTGACGAAGAGAAGACCGAGTGCACAAAGATGAAGAGCGATGTTGAGCAGAGAAAATAAAGTGAGTATGAAAACCCTGAGAGGCTCATAGTGATTTCGGTGGGTAGTATCACAATGAAAGAGAATAATGGATTTTGGTGCAACCAAAAATAAATTAGGATATTTTGTGACCATGTTCGTAACTCCAGAGATTAAAATGC
>JARHVA010007785.1:497500-502500 GCA_037957365.1 Torreya grandis
AGCCTATTATACGACCTTCGTAGGCTAATAGGATGGATAGAGGGTCATAATGGAGCTTGGCTTGACTTTGATTCATAGAATTTCTACATTTGGTTTTCATTCAGGTTATTTCAGACGCATTGGCACTAAGCTCCTACTTTTTAGGGATATTTGATATGCAGCGGAGCACCTTTATTTTGGTATGGTCATGTGCGGAATCACTCCTTGATTCACCTGCTTCGTTTGGTTTGAGGATCCGACGTATATTGAGGGAGATATTACTATTTGATTGATTTAATCAAATATTAATTATTTGGTCTCATTAATAATTAATTATTAATTATTAATTATTAATTATTAATTATTTGGTCTAATTTAAATTAGAAACCCTAATGCTAATTTAAGAAAACCCTAATTAGGGCAAGTATATCTTTTGAGGGTATAAGGGTTTCACATGGAGGCCATTATTGATTATGTATGAGTTGATTATTGAAATTGGAGAAATTCTTCTGTGAAGACTGAGCCAAGGGTTCCAGGATTCCATTACAGTGGAGAACGTCAACTCTTCATTGTGTGTGATTTAGAGGCTGTGAGATATCAGCTGATTTATTGCCAAATTGAGAGATAGCTTCATCGAGAAGTTATCACAGAGGTACAAATTTGAGAGATAGCTTCATCCAGAAGTTATCACAAAATTTTAGGGTTGAGAGATAACTTCACACAGAAGTTATTACAGATATTTCAGGTATTTATCTTTATTTAGTTTTTGATCCAATAAATTATACAGATAGAGATATTCTGTATTAGAATAGTATATCTTCAAATCAGGTTGTTCAGCAATCAGGGGTTAAGAACAGATAGTTTGGCGGCTGTACTAAGTCCGTACAGGTCCATACAGATCCACACAGATACCGACACCGGCAGACAGAGATCCCCAGTCGCTGACATCAGCCGTCTAAGGACCGACGTCGGTAGATAAGGACCTAAAGAGACCGATGTCGGCAGTATATCGACCGACGCCGGTGACTGTGTGTTCAACACAGCAGGCCGAGACTTCCAGAATTGCAAGTTTATTCCCAGTTTGCATAATTTTAGGGTTTTAAGACCATATCTGTAATATTCTTTGGCTTGCATAAGAAAGGACATCTATTGTAATCAGCTGGATGAATGATAAGATCTGTGATTTGTTTATGCATGTTTGAATCTATTCTGCAAATTGTATCTTGTTCAGAGCTTTATATGTTTCTATATTCCCTGATTGAAGGGGATATTACAGTTGTTCAGAGCTTTTGTAGGAAGAAAAAGAGCCCCTAAGTAAGGGACATCACAGTGGTATGAGAGCCAAATTCCTGCCATCCTGTTGGGCACATCAGAGCCAATGTCTTGCCATCCTGTTGGGTAGTTTGATTATCAGTATGGCTTTAACAGATGTCAAAGATTTGGAAGAAAGAATGCACAATGCGAAGAAGAAGCTAGATAATCCATTCCACCAAGTAGATGACATTCTAAAAACTTTGGAGGAGTTAGAAACTTATTTGGGCAAGGTTGATCAGTCAAATACCTATGATATGCAAACATCGCTATCTCCAACGTTTGGTTCGTTGGTGAAGCCCTGTTTATTGAGACATCATGATGAGGTGGTAAGACTTGCAGCTCTCTCTTGTATTAGTGAAATCATGAGGATCATAGCTGGCTTTGATTTTTATGATGATCAGATTTTGAGAGAGGTACTATATGCCATGGTAAAAAGCTTCAAAAAGTTGGATGACATTAGAGACCCTCATTTCTCAACGAGGGCAAGATTACTTGAAACATTTGCAAGGTATGGGTTTGAAAACATTATGATGTTAGTAGGTTGTATTGGTGAAATTCACATGATGTTTAAAATATTTTGGAATATTTTAGATGAGTTTCATTCTAGCAATATATTAGCATCAATGCACTCTATTATGTTCACAATCTTGTTTGAGGAAGAGGATAAAATTTCTAAACTTTTGGCAGAAGATTTATGGTATGTTTGGACAAAAGGGAAAAATGTCTCACCTAGAGCTTGTATGTGGTTAAAGAGTTTAATTAATAGGCCCAAGGATCGTAGTGCTTTCCCTATGACATGCAACAACTTGCATGATGAGTTTGATAGTCATGCTGATCCAGTACAGGGAGATATTAACACATCTTCAGGTAATGATTTATCTGCATTATCTTCACAGGTAGCAGTAGTTGAGGATGTTGTGGATGAGCTTTGTCTTAAGGTGAGTTTAACTCAGGAGTTAGACAGTGAGGATGAGTCTGATGCTTGCATTCAGAGTGTGGACGTGTACTCAGATGTTAGTACACTGAGTGTTGGTGATGAGTATGTTTTTATAGCTGCTTATGAGGAGCATGTGGTTGAGGCTCACACACATATTTAGGACTTGGGAGTACCTGATTCTGAGGAGTTTGGGATACCAGTGGAGTCGAGTCTCCAGATTGATTCTTATCACACATTTGACAGTGTGGTACAGTTGGTTGTGCCACCGTTACAAAGGGATCAGTTATGGGATGGATTGACACCATCTTTTGTAGATGGAATTTGCAGTTGCCAATTACACAGCCTACAGTATCGACACATCTAGGGCAGTTGTGATTTCAGAGATTGGTTGAGTTGTGTTTGCCAATTTGATTATGGGTTCCTCTTTGCTTTACTTCTGATGATATTGCAGGTACTCACATTGATTCACAGCAGTGCAGAGCATAACTACATTTGGGATCCAGGTGGATCGAGTAGTTCATTTTTCTGAGATTTCTTGGGGACAAGCAATTTCTGGACGGGTGGATTGTCATGTCCCCTTTTTCGTGGACATTGACAGACTTGATGGTTAGCCTATTATACGACCTTCGTAGGCTAATAGGATGGATAGAGGGTCATAATGGAGCTTGGCTTGACTTTGATTCACATAATTTCTACATTTGGTTTTCATTCAAGTTATTTCAGACGCATTGGCACTAAGCTCCTACTTTTTAGGGATATTTGATATGCAGCAGAGCACCTTTATTTTGGTATGGTCATGTGCGGAATCACTCCCTGATTCACCTACTTCATTCGGTTTGAGGATCCGACGTATATTGAGGGAGATATTAATATTTGATTGATTTAATCAAATATTAATTATTTGGTCTCATTAATAATTAATTATTAATTATTAATTATTTGGTCTAATTTAAATTAGAAACCCTAATGCTAATTTAAGAAAACCCTAATTAGGGCAAGTATATCTTTTGAGGGTATAAGGGTTTCACACGGAGGCCATTATTGATTATGTATGAATTGATTATTGATATTGGAGAAATTCTTCTGTGAAGACTAAGCCAAGGGTTCCAGGATTCCATTGCAGTGGAGAACGTCAACTCTTCATTGTGTGTGATTTAGAGGCTGTGAGATATCAGCTGATTTATTGCCAAATTGAGAGATAGCTTCATCCAGAAGTTATCACAGAGGTACAAATTTGAGAGATAGCTTCATCCAGAAGTTATCACAGAATTTTAGGGTTGAGAGATAACTTCACACAGAAGTTATTACAGATATTTCAGGTATTTATCTTTATTTAGTTTGTGATCCAATAAATTATACAGATAGAGATATTCTATATTAGAATAGTATATCTTCAGATCAGGTTGTTCAGCAATCAGGGGTTAAGAACAGACAGGTTGGCAGCCGTACTAAGTCCGTACAGGTCCGTACAGATCCATGCAGATACTGACATCGGCAAACAGAGATCCCCAGTCGCCGACATCGGCCATCTAAGGACCGACATCGGCAGATAAGAACCTACAAAGACCGACGTCGGCAGTATATCGACCGACGCCGGTGACTGTGTGTTCAACACAGCAAGCTGAGACTTCCAGAATTGCAAGTTTATTCCTAGTTTGCATAATTTCAGGGTTTTAAGACCATATCTGTAATATTCTTTGGCTTGCATAAGAAAGGACATCTATTGTAATCAGCTGGATGAATGATAAGATCTGTGATTTGTTTATGCATGTTTGAATCTATTCTGCAAATTGTATCTTGTTCAGAGCTTTATATGTTTCTATATTCCCTGATTGAAGGGGATATTACAGTTGTTCAGAGCTTTTGTAGGAAGAAAAAGAGCCCCTAAGTAAGGGACATCACAGATGTAAAGTGTAGGGTCAAGAGAATTAGGGTGTAAGGTCTAGAATTAAGGGTTTACTATGACATATCTTTAAATATGAATATATAGGTCATTATGCAATTTAAATATGATAAAGGGAAGTGATATTCATTTAGAATAGATATTTTTTCCTCTAAATTTAACATTTAGCATACCAATACCAAAACAATATCACATTATTCTCTATATTGAACAAAAATAAAAATAATATGTTTTATAGAGATCTACATATTATATATAATTTAATAAAATATATTATAGTTATTCAAAGAGATTTATTTAAAAAATTAAATTAAAATTTGTAAAAAAATGTGTGATCATGGGAAGTTATTATTGAAAAATGGAAAGTGAAAGCGAAAGCAAACTAGTGATGATAAGGAATATTTTTAAGGGAAATATATATAATGAAATGTGGCATAAATGAAAAAGGATAGATGTAGCAAATGAAGGTGAATTCATATCTTCCATTTCAAATTTCATTGCAGCCAACAATAAAAATGGAATTCATTTTAATATAGAAATTAATAATTAATATAAGGAAAACACAAATAAAATAATATAATTATAATATTTATAAATTTTAAAAAATATATATAATTATAATATTATAGATATAAAATAAAAACTATTGTATGTAAAAGAATTGAAGAATCAAATGAACAATTTAATATATGAAATTAAAAAAACAACCACAAACATAGTGAAGAATAAATTAAGAAGAATTAAAATAAAAGATTATCTTCTTGAAGTAGTAAATAATATTGATGAGGTATATAATATTTTTCAACCACACCTTCCCATCACTTCTCATCCCTAAGTTGCGAATAAAAATTAAATGTCCTCCCCTTA
>JARHVA010007785.1:510000-587500 GCA_037957365.1 Torreya grandis
CACAATTGTTTCCACATATCATAAATGGTTATCCTTTGAAATGAAATCCATAATTAAGTTACCTGACATGTGGTCACACACTTAGAATTACTATAAATACAAATTTAATTTAATTATTAGACAAAATTGGAAAATTTTCATTCAAATGCATACATAGAAGCATATATTGAGAAGAAGTTCTTTATTATTTCTAAATCAGGTTTCAATACGCTAAAGATTTCCTTATTCATGTCTCAATTTAGTTTTATGCAACATTAAGTAAACATGGTCATGTATTTAAGCCTATTCTAAATCAGTGTTTTCGATTTGGTATAATTGTCAATTGTAAAATTAGTTATTGATGATGTAGAAGCATTTGTATAAGATATATAATAGTTACAAGAAGAAGTAAGTAGAAAATTGTAGGAATGTAATGAGAAGTATAAAGCAGCAGTAGATATCAGAAGAAGGTCAAAAATATTTAAATAAGGACATTTAGTGATGGTTTACTTGAGGAAAGATATTTTTGAAAGGAACATATAGCAACTTGAAGTACAAGAAAATTGGACAATGAAAAATTATGAAGAAACTTAATGACAATGCTTATGAAGTGAGTTTACCATACAATTTTGACATCTGTCATGTATTTTATGTTTTTGATTTATATGATTTACATGGATAAGATGGTGAAGGTGAGGAAGATGAAGAAGTCAATTGGAATAAATAGCTGCCAAAGAAGAAAAAAGAAAAGATAGTGTAGGTTCTAGATAAGAAAATTGTAAAAGATTATATATTTATTTGATTCATATATGTAAGAAAACATTGGCTAACTTATTAAATTTTAAAATACTCTAAAAATAAAATTCACACACATGAAATAATTAAAACCTGATTACACATAGCTTATGCATTTTTGCATCTTATTATTCCTCACTTTTTCAATCACATGATCCATTATTTTATACCCTTGGATTTCATTTATTTTTTAACCTCTTTGACCTCTAATTTAATAATCCCATATCTAACTAGAAAAAAATAAAAATTAAAAATTCACTATTATTTAAGTTTGTACTAAAACATAATCATCTTTTAGCATGCACAGTAGTAATAGGTGCTGGCACCAATGCCCAAGATTGTTATTTGTACTAGGTGGCCATGTCCTTTGCATTTTTCTACCCAAAAATCACATTTTTAAACTAAAATCCATAATTCTTACATTATGTAGTTGTCTTAGTTAGTATCAATATGTAAAATACTCTTGCTAATGCAAAATTTATACTTTCCAAGCCATCTTACATGCACATACGACATCACTCACCAACTACACATTTAAATAAATGATCGCATATAGTCATATATCTTTAATATTATTAATATTCCTATGTTATTGTCAATATAGCAATAGGGACGTCTTATTTCCATTAAAAACTTTCAACCTCTCTAAGAATTTTTTTATCTTAGACACATGTTGTTGGCTATTTTGATATCCATGTTCTTTTTGTATTTTATGACAGCTTATGTCATCTATGTTACAACCTTGTGTTTTATAAAAAAATTAAAATTCAAAACAAATCATATATAAATACATGTGTGTGTGCGTGCGCGCACACACACACACACCAAATAATTTAAAATAAGAACGTTAACATGGTAATTAATCTAGTTTACATCTTTCACAATATATTATTTATCTCATGATGAGTAGATATCATATTATTTATATATAAAAAATGCATTTCATGGGTATACATGAGTATTGTGTAAGTTATACAAAGATTTCTATTGATCAATACATTAGACTTTTCTATATCCATTATCCATTATAAGTTGGGTCCACTTTATCCATATGTGATAATATGCAAGTGGTATTAATAAACAAAAACAACTATACTATTTAGATTTATTTTATATTGACATGTGCTTCTAAAATTTATATCTTATATAGTGCACATGAACATTCTACTTTATAGGATATGATTACATTACATTTGCAATGATTTAGACTACATTTGTTGATATATGTTCCGTTGATGTGTATTTTACTTGAATATATTATATTACATGATGTTTTTATATTATATTGGCCCTTATCTCTTGTGTACAATAATTAATTAATACAACTATATTAAATATTTACATATTGTATGAGACATTTTAACGTTATTGTCTTAGACCTTGGACTTATGTTTGGTATGCAACATTTAAGCATCTCCTTGTCTTGGCCATTTTCCCTATGTTTGTTATGTGAAATTTGAACATGTCATTCACTTCAGACCTTGGCTCTCTGAGTGTGCACCATTGTAAAATGTCCTTTGTATTTAAAATTATCCATATGTACAATATTTCACTTTGTGACTTCTAAATATGTTTCATGTATGCGACCCTTTTCCTTGTCACTTGACATATTTATCATTGTGCTTGTTATGTGCATTTTTGTATTTCATTGAGATTGAAAATTTCAATGATCCATATAATTCACTACTAACATTACATCCTAATTCTATATTTATTCTCCACAAGCCTCATTGATACATATCATAGGCCTTGCTTCTTGACTAATATACATTATACAAATATTACTATTCAAACAAATCTTATTTATAAAAGATAAATTTTTAACTGAAACATATTACAAGTTAAAGTTTATTTTGAGATGAGTCAATTTTATGGATCCATTCCATCACCTCAAAAGTGGGGTATTTCTATGGGTTATTCATGCATGTATCCTTTCTTCAAATGTTATAAGAAATCATGTAGACACAAATACAGTTTTATAAGTCATAAAATTATTGAAAAAATCATTCATTAGCACATATTACTGGGGCATATGACATGCATATAGACTCTATTTAAAATTTAAACATTCTAAAGTTATTATGAAGGGTCAAAACACAAATTCATCTTCAATATACTATTTAGATTAACAATACATAATTACAACCATATAGTTCAAATGGGGCATGATAATGTTTTAAGTCTACATGTATTACATATTATCTTTATACATGGTAGGTGTGTGAAACACACCCATTCTCATTTTATCATGGATTGTAGATAATATTTATTCATAAGCCATCTAGAGTGGTTGGTTTAATTCATAGAACATGATGCATAATGTAGAGATAATTGTGACTTTATAATTATTTGATAAAATTTATTATAGATTCCAATCCTTTTCCCACCTTGGGGTTACAAATACCACCTAAGTCAAATTGAGTTTCAAACATTCCTAAATGGCTGTCACTCCTATTCTACAATTTGGGGTTTGATCACCTCCAACCTTCTCCAATGGTTCAAGTAAAGAACCATATTTACCATATGTTTCATGAGAGACAAAAATTATGGAATAATACATGCAATCATAATCAAAAAAGTAAATTTGCAAAAGATAAATGATCAAACTTCACATACACATGGGCATTCCTCTCAAACTCTTATCTCACATTTTCAAAATTTTAAGACTCAAATGATTGTTTAGATTGTCAAACTCAAGTAATATTCAAAATTTCAAATTCAAGGTTTTTCATAATTTAATTTTAAAAAGGATTAAAGTAACCATTTCATGTGTTTGAAGGGTTTTTAAAGCATACGGTTCATTTCATGATTGAATAAATAACTAAAAGACAAAGTGTGTTGTATACACTAAGGAATGTAGTTCTTGTGACCTAGTAATTTCATTTCTAAACTAAATAGGAGGGGGATGAATTTATTAAGTAAAATATAATCATGAATGTTTTCTCATATCCTATTAAGTCCCTTTTATCCCTAATCAAATTATGCATGTTATCAATACCTATTTTTATACAACACTCTATCCTAAGTATAAGTGAATAACAATTTTACCTAATAACCATAAGTTGTCACATATAGAAATTTAAAAAAGTGTTGAGAAAACCTCTATGCATGTATTTGTCTTAGCATGGAGCCAAAGTTTAGCACTATCCTTTAAGGGAAAGCATCACCTAATAGGGTTTGAGTGTTGGCCACCCGTATCTTCCTTTCACACTTGTGTCAACATGTCAAAACAACTTACTTTTTAAAATGAAACCCTTTTGGTCGGCATTTGTATTCTGATAGATTGGATGCCCCTACTCTTATCTAATTATCTAAAATAGTGCTCATATTTAAATGTACACTTATTTATCAATCATAATAATTTGTATGTAATCCAAAACATCAATAAAAATGTAAATATCTATATAACAAAAAGTGTTCCCTAAAAAAAATTCTAGAAAAAGGATGTTTTTTTCTAGCGTATGCGGTATCTACTAAAGTAAAACCTTATTTCAAAAATGTTACCATTAAATAATGTGTGATTAATTATTTTTTCACTTGATTGACCTGACAAATCAAGTTAGAGTATTGACCAACTTGCTCAACTTAATTGTAAAATAATTTATGTCTAAGGATGTTATGGTTTAGTTCTTGAGAATAACACATCTTAACCTATAGTCACTGTCTATTCTAAGGTTGAGTTAACGATCTTACATTATGAAGGTAGTTCACATGCAAGGTAGTTGTATGTATGTAGACTTACTGAATGTGCGATGGTGTATCCTTTCATTGAAGTGGCTACATTGATTGAAACTGTCATAAGTAATGATTAAAGTCTATCATACCATGTATTGATTTTAACTAATGTTAAATACTTAGGATTGTTTCAAATATTTCATGTTAGGATTCCATCTATTCATTGATTTTAATTATTAAATACTTAATGCCTTAGTGTATTTAGAAGAGTGAATTTGCTAATTTTTGAGACACCATTACGCTGCCAAATCTATCCCAGATTCTTATAAAAGTTAAAGGACACCTAAAGAAGCTTAGTGTTATTATTATATTATAATTGATTGTTATTTCTAATATAAAGTATTATACTTTTGGTGTGTGTATTTTTTACCTAAAAGATTTTCTTGACATAAATCTATGTGTTATGGTAGTACTATTTTATGCATGTATTTGAATGTGTTTGTTTCATTATAATGGATGAAGGATTTGTATGAGTTTTGAAATATCTCCCCCACATAGATTAGTGTTGAAGAATTATACTACACCTCTACTTCCTTTTAGTTGGTAATAGAGCCTTGCTAGTTTTGGTCCCATTGTTGGGTAGTAGGTTTTTTACAGCTGATCTCTATTTCAGTGGGAGTTTTATAGAAGGGTATTTCGTGACCTTGTTGTAGGAAAGAGATGGTGAGCACATCCAGTAAAATCAAGATAGAGAAGTTTAACGTAGGCAACTTTGAACTGTCGAAGCTTAAGATGGAAGACATGCTTATACACCATGATTTATGGACAGTGATTTTTGGATCTATGCTAGTGGGCATGAAACAAGAAGATTGAGATTTGATGGATCAAAAAGCTAATGGTATGATAAGACATTGTTTATCTGATTCGATAGTCCTAAACATTAATGAAGAGAAGATTGTGACACTTATTTGGAAGAAACTTACTCAAATTTATCAATCTAAATCCTCGGTAAATAAGTTATTCCTATGAAATAAGATGTATTATCTTCAAATGGAGGAAGGAGGATCTATCATAGATCATTTGAATGTATTTAAGATGCTATTTACCTAGCTAAACTTTATTGGTGTGAAAATGGAGGAGGATCATTGCATGACTTTATTGTCCTCACCGTGAAATTCTTGGGACCACCTTGTCATGGCCATTGGAAGTACCACTACCACCTTTATGATGGATGAAGTGGTTGCGCCATTGCTATCTAAAGAGATATGGAAAAAAAAATGAAATGACTAAGGACGCTTTGGTGGTTTTAGGAAGAAAAAATTAAGATGGAAAAAAGAAGAACACGAAGTAAGAAAATTTAGAATCTGTCCCATGGGAGATCTAAGTCTCCTAGTAAGACCAAGGTGAAATTTTGGAATTATGGCAAATCTGGTCAATTTCACAAAGATTGTAAGAAGGAGGAAAAGATTAAAAAGAACACATTCCCTTATTTTAAATTTGATAAATCCTCTTAGGATGATGATGATGATGATGATGATGATGATGATGATGATGATGCTGCTGCTGCTGCTGCTGATGATGATGATGATGATGATGATGATGATGATGATGATAATGATGCTATTGTCATTGCCTTGGCAATCCATGAATCATAAGATGAGTGGTTGATACGCTTTGGTGATTCTTTCAACATGACTTTGCATCAAGATTGGTTATCTAAGTATGAAAATTATGATGGTCGGAAGGCATACCTAGGTGATGACTCTTGCCTAAATATTCTTGGCTATAGAAGAGTCAAGATAAGATTCCTAGATGGTAGAGTGAAGGGGATTGATAGTGTCTTGCATATACCTAGTTTGGCATAGAACCTTCTTTCTGTAAGTAAGTTAAATGATGTGGGTGTGTAGGTTCTCTTCTCAAATAGAGGATACAAGATGACAAGAAGAGATATGGTGCTTGCTAAGGGTGTTTGAATAGGCACTCTATTTTAGTTGGAGGCATGCACAGTTTAATGCAATAGTTCTTCTATAGAAAAGAAGATAAAAACTTCTAAGTCACTATCCTAACCATTGGAACCAATAGAAAAGAAGAAAGTTGTAGGAATTTCCAATGGTCATACTTTCTAGGTACCCAAGGATGATCTTGCTTTGTAGATGAAGTTACATGCTAAGAAGACAATGCTTTGGCACCAAAGACTTTATCACATTGGTGAAAAGGGTTTAAAAAATCTAAAAAATAATTTCCTTGTTGAGGGCCTTGATGATTTTAATCTTAAGTTTGATTTTTTTGAACATTATGTCTATGGAAAGCAAAACCATGTTCAATTTTATCACAGTTATCACAAATCTTCTAGGGTTTTGGACTATGTACATTTTGATGTTTTTCATACTATAAATGTACCTTCATTATCAAAATCTATAAATTTTGTTTCTTTCATAGATTATTATAGTACAAGAACATTCATTTATTTTATTACAAAAAAATGTAAAGTCTTTAGTCAGTTTAAGGACTTTAAGGCTTTGGTAGATAATCAAACTGGTAGGAAGATTAAATATTTGAGGATGGATAATGGTGGTGAGTTTTATTCCAATTTTTTTGATAAGTTATATAAAGAACATGGGATTCAAAGGCATAAGATAACTCCATATACCCCTTAATAGAATGGATTTGTAGAGAGGATGAACAAGACATTGATGGAGAGGGCTAGGATTATGTTAAGTCTAGCTGGCCTTGAACTAAAATTTTGAGCTAAAGTTGTTGATACTACATGCTATCTAGCTAATAGATTTCCTACATCATCTCTTGTTGAGAAGACACCTATGGAGGTGTGGTCAGGCAAGAAGCCCTCACTGAGATGTCTTCGTGTGTTTAGTTGTGAGGCATATGCTCATGTGTCAAGGGAGAAGGGTTAATGTTGGAAAATAAGGTTGTCAAATGTATCTTCATCAGATATGGTATTGGTGTCAAAGGGTACAATATTTGGGATCTAGTGGATGAAAATTTTCTCTATAGTCTTAATGTTATTTAAAGAGAGATGAAACCTTCTTCCACTTTTTTGCATCCTACAAAAGAATAAAAGAAAGAAGATGTGGTTAAGATTCCTCTTGACCCTAAAAAAGTTGAACCAAAAGCCCAAAATGGATTTGATCATAGGGAGAGCCCTAGCAACTCTGAATGTTTTAAAGAAGAATAACCTCAACCTTAGAAATTTAGGAGGTCTACATGTGTTAGATGGCCACTAGAAATGTTTGATTATTTCCTATAAAGATTTGGTTATTCATTATTGGATTCCAATTGTGCTGTTGATTTGATTGCTAACACTAATGAGCCTAGGACTATTAGAGAGGCTATGGGTATGAGTGATGCAGATTCCTAGATGAAACCCATGGATGAAGAAATGGTTGCTTTGAAGGAAAATAGTACATGGGATCTGGTACATTTGCCTAGAGGAAAAAAACTTATTGGATGTAAATGGATGTTTAAGAAGAAATGGGGTTCTGGTGGCAGTGTTGAAAAGTACAAGGAATGGTTGGTTGTGAAGGGGTATTATCAAGTGGAGGGAATTGACTATGGTGAGATATTCTCTCCTATTATGATGTTGACATATATTAAGTTCTTGTTATCATTTACAATAATGTATGATATAGAAATGGAATAGATGGATGTGAAGACAATGTTCCTTCATGGCGACTTGGAGCAAGATATCTATATGTCATAGCCAGAGCATTTCATTGTAAAAGGTAAAGAAAATCTAGTTTGAAAGTTGAAGAAGTCTTTATATGGTCTTAGGCAGTCTCCTAGAATGTGGTACCAAAAATTTGACATCTTTGTGTTGTCTTTCGGATTTTTGAGATCTAAATCTAACCATTGTGTGTATTACAAATCTGATAATTGTCACATTCTCATAATTGCATTGTACATAGATGATATGTTGTCTTTTGGGATGGTAAGAGTTTGATTTCAGATCTAAAGTCTCAGTTGTCAGTGCAGTTTGACATGAAAATCTAGGTGCAAAAAGGTAAATTTTGGGGATGGAGATTGGAAGCGATAGACCTAGTAGAGAGCTTTGTTTAAGCCAGAGCAACTATGTGAATTTAGTGTTGGATAAATTCAGCATGGTAGCTTCTAGGTAGTTAGTTGTTCTAATGATACAGGTAATGAAGCTTTCAATGTAGGATTGTCCAAAATCTCCTACTGAGATAGAGGAAATGCCCAGAGTACCATATGCGAGTGTTTTTGGTAGTCTAATGTATGAGATGGTTTGTATGAGGCCAAACATTGCTCAAGCAGTGGGAGTTCTTAGTCGATATATGGCTAATCCTAGATGGGTAAATTGGGATCTAGTAAGGAGAGTGTTTAGATATATGCAGGGTAATTCTAAGTATTCTTTATGTTATCATTGTTATCCTACTAGTTCTCATCATTTTGTAAGTATTCATGGATATGTGGATTCATATTGGGCAGGTGACATTGACAATAGAAGATCCACTAATGGATATGTGTTTGCAATGAATGGTGGTGCTATAAATTGGATAAGTAAGTAACAGGCTGTAGTCGCTTTGTCCATGACAAAAGTAGAGTACATGGCAGCTACTCATGCTTGCAAGGAAGCCATTTGGCTTAAGAGGTTGTGTTCAAATATTGGTTTTGATGCAAGAAAGTAGTATTTGTTGTCATAGTTAGAGTGCCATTTGCTTAGCAAAGTATCCCACTTTCCATGCCAGAACAAAGCACATTGATGTTCAATTTCATTTTGTTCATGATATGGTAGAAGATGGAAATGTGATATTGGATAAGGTTGACTCTTTGAGAAATGTTGCAGATGCACTAACAAAGCCAGTGAGCATAGAGAAGTTCAGATAGTGTGTTATTTTCATGAGCCTTGGGGCACTGAGCAGTTGATTACAGATGATTCATGACAGGTCTTCGACAAGTGGGAGACTGTTGAGAATAACGTGTCTCAACCTCAAGTCACCGTGAGTTCCAAGGCTTTGTTAATGAGCATACATGATGGAGGTCATTCACATGCAAGGTAGTTGCACGTATGCAGACTTGTTGAATGTGCGATGGTGGATCCTTTCATGCAAGTGGTTGCATTGATTGAAATTGTCATAAGTAATGAGTAAAGTCTATCCTACCATGCATTGATTTTAACTCACATTAATACTTAGTTTTCTTTCGAATATTTCATCTTAGGATGCCATCTATTCATTGCTGTTGTTAATTATTAAATACTCAATGCCTTAGTGTATTCAGAAGAATGAAGTTCATAATTTCTAAGACACCATTATGCTGCCGAATTTATCCCATAGTCTTGTTAAAGTTATAAGATATGTGGAGAAGCTTAGTGTTGTTATTTTATTGTAATTGTTTGTTACTGATAATACAAATTACTGTGCTTTTGATGTGTGGGGTTTTATAACCTTGAAAGGTTTTACCCACGTAAATCTGTGTGTTATGATACTACTGTTTTATGCATGTATTTGAATGTGTTTATTTCGCTGTAACGGTTTAAGGATTTGTATGAGTTTTGCACTATCTCCCAAACATAGGTTAGTGTTGGAAGCATTGTTCCGCACCTCTGCATCCTTTCATTAGCGGCTAAGGCTCTTAAGACTCGGGTAGTCGTCCCAGTTGAGGTCTCGTATCTATGTAGTCTTCGCACAATTCTCGTATTATCTTGTCAAGTACAAGGACATTCCATGGCCTCCCACATGATGGTCTATAGTGAAAAATATAAATATTATTTGAATTTCCTTCCCTACATTTAATCTTCATTGTCCCTTTAAATACCCAAATGAAAAGAAAAATAGCTTCATTCGTCATCCACAGGGAGCTACATGGAACAGATATTCATCGTCCTCATAATATTTGTCAAATTGTCACTTAAAACCTGTTCTATGATCGTAGACTGTACGCATTAGGAGTGTGTGACTGGATAAACGTCGATTCAGTCATTTCATAGCACTGGTATTGAAGCAATACAGTAAGAATCATGGCTGGCAAAGATTATAGGTATGTAGGTTCGGTCAATCACTCCGCATATAATTATATTCATACTAGTCTTGGTGTAATCATTGTAAGGATAAAATAAAATGCCGATGTTTTGCTCACTTCGTTACCCGGAAAAAATGATGAAGGCGACAAGGGGACGTTGAGTCCATGGAGTGACCTCCGCCTGGAGAAGAACATGGGGAAACAGAAATTTTACACGCAACAAGAAAAATCTTTAAGGTCACAAGAAAGAGTGAAGAGGTGAGTCAAATAAGACACCTTTTTTCGGACTAAGTACATGGCTTGAAGTAAATGTTGTAGAGTTGTGGTTATACTGGAAGCACGAACAATTTAGTGCTCACATTAGTTTTGCAGTGCAAGCCATATCTAAACACGTGTAACGACATTTAATCCACTGTAAATTACGACTGAATTTAATTCAGAACCGGCAAAAAAATAATTACATTGAAGAGACTTTTAAGGAGATGATGTGAATTCATATGAAAAATGAATAGGTACATGGGTTATAACGATTTCTTCAGCATTAAACATAATTAAAGTTGGGTATAGCCCAATCCAGTTTCTATTGCTGTCCGTCTTACTGTACAGTATACACAAGACCTGTGGATTGGTGTAGTTTTTGTTTAAGGAAACTTGAATGTTTTGATTACATGGGTCAAAACAATTAATTTGTACTATATTCAGTACCCTGTTTTCATTACTGTACTATATTCTAGTTACAACATTCACAAAAAAAAGAGTTTTTCCATTCAATATGCAGTGCTGTACAAAGCCACTTATTAATAATAAGGAACGCTTGATTGAGGGGGGTTTAACAGGCTGTTTGAACAGCAGTCTAAACAAAGTTCTATAAATAAAACTACATGCATTGCAGCAGTCAAAGAATAGTTTTAAACATGCATGTATTGTTCGCTGTCCAAGAAAAACTGACGTAAAAAACAAATACTAATATTAATTATTAACTGAGTGTTAAAATTCAAATTGAAAGCAATCTGATTGTCTAAATCATGCATAGAGGAGACTGGATGATCCAGCATCTGTTACCAACATACACCCCCTTGATGCTGAGAGGGATTACAATTTGATCTTTGAGTGTCAAAAACTTATCTGTTGCAACTGCTTTCATGAAGATATATGCCAACTGTTCTCTAGTGTTGATGTATTTCAGTTCTACTACCTTCATTTGCACTGAATCTCGGATAAAATGATGCTTTAAATCAAAATATTTTTTCCTACTATGATGGACTGGATTCTTGGCCAATTTAATAGCACTAATGTTATCACAAAAAATAACTATGGGCTGAACTTGAATCTCTCCAATTTGTTCAAGAAGTTTTCTAAGCCATAATACTTGCGTACCTACTAAAGTGACTACAATATACTCTGGTTCTGTAGAAGAAAGGGCAACTATACTTTGCTTCTTTGAGCTCCAAATAATCAAACCAAAACAAAAATAAAAACAATTTTTAGATGTTTACTTTTGGTCATCCAATCTACCTCCCCAATCAGAATCACTAAAACCAACAAGATTGAACCTTTTAGAAGTGTAGTAATGAATACCAAAAGCTAGAGTGCCTTTCACATACCTCAAAATTCTCTTGGCTACCTTCATATGTATTTCTGATGGCTCTACCATGCACCTTGAAACAAGTGAAACTAAATAAGCAATATCAGGTCTTGTATGATTTAGAAACATTAAGCTTCCAACAATACTTCTATAGGCTGTCTCATCGACTCTTTTAGCACTATCATCTCTACACAACACAACTCCATGAGCAACTGGAGCAGAGACTGGTTTACAATCAACCATATCAAATTTCTTCAACATATCTTTTGCATACTTTGTTTGAGAAATAAGAATTTTATTCTCCCTTTGATAAACCTCCATTCCTAAAAAATATTTAATGAGGCCTAAATCTTTAATCTCAAATTCATTCATCATAGAAACTTTGAATTCATCCTTCATCATAGAACTGCTACCCATATACAACAAGTCATCAACATACAAACTTACAATTATAATATTATTACCTTCTTGTTTGTAGTAAAGGATAGGTTCACTCTTACTTCTTTGAAATCCATTCTCTTGAAAATATCCATCAATCCTAGCATACCATGCTCTTGGTGTTTGTTTGAGGCCATACAAATCCTTCTTCAACTTGTAGACATGATTTTCTTTTCGTTGCACTTTAAAACCTTGTGGCTGTTCCACATATACTTATTCTTCTAAGTACCCATTCAAGAAGGAACTTTTCACATCCATATGATGGATGCTCCATTTCTTTAGATATGCTAATGAAATCAACATTGTAATGCTCCAAAAACTTTGAAATAATTAACATTTGGTTTTTTCCCATACCAGGCTTCGTACAAAGTCATCATGTCAAGTGCACTAGTGAGAATTTGATTGAGAATATATACTAACTATAGAAACTACATCTCCCCAAAAATAGTTTCTTAATCCCTTTGTTTTTAGCATGCTTCGTGCCATCGCCACCACTGTATGATTCTTCCTTTTAGATACACCATTTTTTTGAGGTGTGTATGCAGTGGTGAGTTGTCTTTTAATCCCATGTATATCATAATAACCTTGGAAGGATTTTGAACAAAATTCTCCTCCATGATCAATCTTTAAGCATTTGAATTTATGCCCTTTGTCATTTTCTACAAGGGCTCTAAACCTCTTGAATGTCTCAATAGCTTCACCTTTGGTGTTCAAAAAATAAATCCAACACTGTCATAAGTAATCATCGATAAAATTAATGAAATATGATGACTTACCCAAACTCTTTGTCTACATAGGACTATAAATGTTTGAATGAACAAACTGGAGTGGATAATGGGCCCTCTATGCACTGCCTTTTGTAAATTTCTCTCTTGGATGTTTTCCTTTAGCACATCCTTCACAAACTTCCTTGTGTTCTTCAACCTTAGGCAAACCAAAAAATAATGCTTTTGATATTAGAATCTTCAAATTATGAAATTTTAAAAGCCCATACCTGAGATGCCCCAACCAACTTGTATCTGCATATGCCATATTGATAAGGCTCATGTTATGTTCACCAATATTCAATAGGAACATCCTATTCTTTGTCATAGGCACAATTGTTACCACCTTATTTCCTTGATTCTTATCATAAATTATACATTGTTGATTTTCAAATACAACTTTATAATTCTTCTCACATAATTGTCCAACACTCAACAAATTATGCATTAACTTTGGAGTGTAATAAATGTTTTTAATACTCTTCATACCTTCTTTTGTATCAACTTCCATGGCTATTTTTGCAGCAAACTCCAATCATTTTTCATAACCAGGCTTGATCTTAGATTTAAAACATTTATTCATTATAGAAAAAAGTTTTTCATTCCTTGACATGTGGTTAGAACATCCCGAATCTAAATACCAAACATCTTTAGAAATATTTTCAGCTTTGTCATAAGATAAAAATAAATTATCTGGAGGATTCTAATCACCTTCTTGAGCATAATGAAAGCTTTTACCATTATTACCTTCTTTTAATCTACACTCATAATGAATGTGGCCATACTTTTTACAATGATAACACCTGATGTTTCTTTTATCAAATCAACCTCTACCTCTTCCTTTGAAACCACCTCTGCCTCTATTTCATCTTAAGTAATTCTGATTTTGACCTCTACCTTGGCCTTGATTACTTTTGATGCTACTATTGGCATCTTCATTCTTTGTGATTTGTAATTTAGAGCAAAAAGCTTTCTCATCACTTTCTCCAAATGAATCTCTCAATCTTTCTTCATGAGACATCAAATATCCAACTAGATGATCAAATTGAAGGGTAGACAAATTATTGCTTTCTTCTATGATTATGGCAACAAGGTTCCACCTTGGTGTGAGAGACCTCAACAACTTTTTGATCACAACCTCATTGTTCACAATTTCACCAAGTGTAGCCATCTTATTGACCACATCTTTTACTCTGACACAATAGGTACTCACACTTTCAGCTTCTTGCATCTTTAAATTCTCGAATTCTCTCTTCAATGTCTGTAACTTGACAACTTTGACTTTATCACTACCTTGAAAAGCTTCTTTTAGCATCTTCCAAGCATCCTTTGATGTCTTTGCTCCTACAATTCACATAAATAGGCTCTTATCTAGAGCTATTTGATTATGAAATAAAGCTTGAGCATTCTTCTTCTTAGCCTCCTTAGTTTTTTTATCATTTGTTGTGAGGGCATTCCAATTAGCTGGCTATATATAACCTAATTCAACAATTTCCAACAAATCTTTTCTTATAAAAAAATTCATCATTTTGATACACCAATAATCATACTCATTTCCATCAAATTGAATGGGCAAGGAGTTGTAATTTGACATGATAAATCTTTGGCAAAATTCTAACAACTAAATCTTTAACCTAAAATTAAATACCAGCTCTGATACTAGATATAGATTTTGAAACAACCCTTAAATAATAATGACAGAGAAAATAAATAGCAATAAGAACATAGCCAAATAATTTGCATCCTTTATAAAAAATCAATAGACATCACAAACACAAATCACACATTAAATTTGAAGAAGGTAGAGCACCCTATTTTCATTACTGTATTGTATTCTAATCACAACATTAACAAATAAAAGAGTTTTTCCATTCAATATGCAGCATTGTACAAATCCACTTATTAATAATAAGGAATGTTTGATTTAGGGGAGTTTAAGATGATGTTTGAATAGTAGTCTAAACAAAGGTCTAAAAATAAAACTACATGCATTTCAGTAGTCTAAAAATAGTTTTAAACATGCATGTATTGTTCATTATCCAAGAAAAACTAGTGTAAAAAAATAAAGACTAATATTAATTATTAACTAAGTGTTTAAATTCAAACTGAAAGTAAAATGATTGTCTAAATCATGCATAGAGGAGACTGGATGATCGAGCATCAGTTACCAACAACTAGTACACATACTTGGGTTTGATTTTTAATAAAAAATATTTATTTATGTTGGTTACAATAGTTAATCCACTATAAATTATAACTCAAATTGGGTGCGGCTCATAAATGGCATTGACGAAAATATGCAGCTACCCTGGTGCATGTTTATGTGAAAAATATATGTTTTGTGAGATGGGATAAAAATTTATAATGAATATTGTGTATGATCCAATCTAAATAAATAAACTCCTCCATAAGATTCCATTTAGGAAGATATGTTTACTGAGGTAGGAAATCATACAAAAAATGAATGTTTGATTACATAGTGCTTCATCTAATTTTAATGTGCATTCACACCTATCTAGATCATATGCAGAGTCACTAATTATAATTAGTTCATACATGTCTATCCCATAGACATGGAGGTCCTAGCTAGTTTTAATCATCGAATTATTCTTTTCTAGGATTCCAAAGTGAAGATCACTACAAAGGACCGTTTGAAGGCATAGAGGTTCTAAACAGTTAAATTCAGTTAAAGATGATTTCCTATGAAATTTTTGTCATCATTTTCATTAAATATAGATCAATATTGGAGCAAGTTATTTCATATTTCAATGGAATGCCTGATCAAAATGCAAATATCATAGGTAAGGATTATGTTTCTAAATAACAGAGACAAGTTTATGATGATACGAAAAGTTTAAATGAAGTGCCTAAAATAGCATAACACTATCAAGAAATGGGGTTTTGGACCCCACTTTTGCATTGTCAATGTGCCTCCCATGAACCTAGAACTAAAATGACCCCCTCAAATTTGGCTAGGACATTGAACTTGTGAGGAAAATGGGTTTTATATTGCGTAATTTTTCCATTGAGCAAGGTCACTTAAGCTATGTTAGAATTATCATAATCTATAAATTTTTTAAATCATTATGTTGGTAGACGTATCCTTTTAATCCATGTGTGTGTGAACTATTGAATTTTTATAATTACATTAGACTCAGATTCCATTCATCAATATGTACAAAGCTCATTAGGTTGAGTGTGAGTCTAGGGCATAAGGACATTAAGGCTCGCTACGTCACCTTATCCTATAGGATCGAACACAAAAGCATGGTTTATTAATCCGAGTATGTAGAGGTCTTCTTATGAATCCTAGAAGTAGATTATGTGAATTTTATCACTGATGATTTCATCACTTTTTATTTTAAGAATAAATTATATATTAATGTAATGAAGAGTAATAGGAGCAACAATAACAACAACAATAAAAACAATTCTATTTATTTTCGGTAAAAGATTATGTGTGTTACAAAATGTATATAAAATTGATAAAATTGGGTGATTATATATGTAGAAGTGACTAATTTAACTTATGGTACTTCAATAATACTTATTGAGGAATGAATTTGAAATAAATTGGGTCAATTATACATGAATGTGCCCCTAATCATCTTGATTTACCCTAGTTAAAATAAAAGAAGGTGGTGTTGTAACACTTTTATGTTTTAAGGGACAAAATAGCATATGAAATTGACATACACGATTCATTGGATGTGTCTAGTTTAATAACTAAATGTATGATTCCATAATAAATCTATGCTTTGGTTGTTGAGTCAAACTAAATTGGTTCGATTGTGCATGAACATGATTCAAATCATTGGCGTTTCTCCATGTCGAAGGTAGTTATGTTGTCATTATATTTAATTTGGCTTATAAGGGACTTAACTTATAGAAAAATTGACTTTTAAAGTGGTGGTTGAGTGTGTGTGGGTCAAAATTTCAAGCTACATTGCCTTGACCACAACACTTTGGGTTTTAAAAAAATATTAATTCAATCGATATTACAGACAATTGCAACCAATTCTATGCATTTTATACCATCACAAGTGGTTACTTTGTTTTATCACTTTCAATGTTATAATTAAGCTAATTAAGATTTAGAAAAAAATAGTAATAGGTGTTTGGGTGTGTGTGGGTCACCAATTCAAACTAAATTGCTTAAAAGACAAAAATTACACCACCTAAAATTAAACAAAATATGGTTGATAGTTCATGAATGTGACCAAAATCATATGTGCTTCACTAATCATAGGGGGTTATGACATTTTTAAATAATTTTAGACTATAAGGGACTCAATTCTAAGAAAATTAGATATTTAAAGGGGCTTTTAGGTGTCCACAGTCACCAATGCAGCCTACCTTTCATAAATTACACCACTTTGGCCTAAATTCAAACTAAATTTATCAATCATACCAAGTGTACCTCAATTCTTTTTATATTATCCTTAGTTTCAAATATATATGTTATTTTTGTGTTAGTTTCATATTATAAGGAACCTAATCATAAGATAAAGTAGCATAAATCAATGCTAAGGTATGTGTGAGTCACCAATGCAACCTAAGTTTCCCTAATGAAACATATTTGCACTCAAATTTGATGTGATTTTGGGTGATAGCACACATTTGTACCAAAATTTTTATATGATTTCCATAGTTACAATTCAATTTAATGTAGTTATCTCACTTTTGTCATATAATATATGTAATCGAAACTAAAAAAATTATAAATTTCTGATGGGTGTGTGCACGTCACCAATAAAACATGTGTTTCCCTAGTCACACAACATTGGCTGAAATTTGAATAAAATTAGGGTAATCATACATGAGTGTACCCCAAATTATTTGCTTCTCCCTGGTTACAAATTGATGTAGTGTTGGTCTTTTTTCATGTAATTTTTTAATAGATAATCACTTTTGACAACAGTTCTAAACTAGATCGATGGCATAATAAGCATGCCAAGTCCCCAAGAACCATCAAGGCAACAAAAATATCCACCACCAACACTAAAATCACTAAGTCAACTCAAACATTCACATTCATCCTACAAACACCTTTTGATATTTGAACATTGGTGCAGTTGGGTATAACCAACCCACATTAACAACCCTTATACATCTCATTCCATTTTTTTTTGTACATTAAGGGACATAATTGAAATTAAATTCAATATAAAGGAATGAATGGCTTTTTCTGGGCCACTATTTTGGCTTGCATTACTAGAATAACACCAATTTTGCCTAAATTCTAATTAAATTGGATTGGTCATTCACAAATTAGCCCTAAAATATCTACATTTTCCCTAATCATATAAATATATGGTGTTTTTGTCTCACATTTGGCTTATAGAGGATTAAATCAGAAGTGAACTTGGTGCAAATGGGTGGTAAGGTTTGTGTGGGTTGATAATGTGCAATATATTTTATAATTAAAGATATATTTTTAAAAAAAATTAAGTGAAATATTGAAATTATACACGAACATTGAAACGTTTATCCTCGTATTCTGTACTCACAAGTGGATATGCTAATTTGTTTTCAAAAATTTGACCATAAGGGACCTTATCACAAATAAAATCACATAATGAGGGGGTTGTGTGTGATTGGGTCACTAATGTAACCTATGTTCCTATAATGACACTTATTTGGGATTAAAATTGATGTTAAATAGGATGATCTTGAATAAACTGCAATTATTTTTTGGCATTTTATTAGGTCATAAGTGCTTATGATGTTGAATAAAGTTAATATGTATCTCAATATGCTTGGTTAGTTTAAACTCTATAGAGTTTCATTAAATTTAAATATCATTTTGGTTTTAACAAAAAAATAATGTGCAATCAAATCGAGGAAATCCAAACTCACCAAGTAATTGTTGTATCCAGAGATACTCTTGTCAAAATTTAACAACACCTCTATACTCTCCCTCAATAGATGACACTAAAATAGTTGATTTCTTGTTGTATTCCCATGAAATAGGACCAAGTCCATAGAAAAATATTAATCCATAATTACATTGGTGGGTATCAACACATAAACCCTAATCTGAGTATGTGAATCCCTCAATCTCTAAGGAATGATTTGGTGCATAGTGAATTACAAAACATCAAGTTCATTGTATATATCATAGAGTAAATTATTTTACTTTCCAATGATTTTTTGAGGCTCGTGAGATAATCATGATACAAGGTTTAAAAAAATGTGATATCGAGATGTGTATGTGTCAAATATAAAAGAGTTTCAACTAACTCTCTATATAATGTAGGATTAACCAACTTAGATTTTCAATCAGTAGTTAAATAAATACGTAACTTCTATGGTGTGAGAGTACTATTCCAAACATCCATGGTGAAATAAGGAGTCATATATGTGTCATACTTTTATTGGTCAATATAAATACCTTCATGAGATTGATGAACTAGTAGGCCAGGAAATTAATGTATAAAAACTAGATTTTTCATATCAAACCATCCATTCAACTTGTCCTTGATGTCCTGAATCAAGGTATACAAACTACTATGAGGATGAGGTCAACAACATATAACACCAGAATTAAAATATCATCACTCTGTTTCAAGATGTAAACATTCTTATTATATTCACATTGATATAATCCAAAATCTAGTATAAAATTGTCTATCTTCTCATACCAATCTCAAAGAGCTTGGTTGAGGACATAATTAAATTATGTAGTCAATAAAGAAGAGAATAATATCACATGATACCTTGATGTTGATCCATATTGATCATATCTTGAAGATCATTATGTAGGGAAGTATTATTCACATCTATCTAATACATTATCCACCAACATGATGTAGTGAGAGAGAAAACAAGATATACATAATCTAACTTTTCCACATGAGAAAAAGTCTCAAAGTAATCAACCCCTTTATCCTATGGTAATCCCTTAGTTACAATACAAGAATCATATTTATCTACATTACTATTTGATTTATATTTGGTCTTATAGACCCATTTACATCGAACAAGTTTTCTTCCCTTAGGTAGATGAACTAACTCACATGAGTTACTATTCACGATCAAAGAATATTCTTCTTACATTCTAGCTTCCCACTCAGGTTGACTAGCCACCTCAAAGATTAAAATTTGATCATTAGAAACTTTAATATATATAAAATTAATTTAAAAAGTTTAAGATTAATTATGGCATGGATCTGAAGGATACCAACAAAATCACCTATTGATTACAAGGTAGATTATGCCCACTTTTGCATGTGTTATGTCAGAGGAGGCAAATGAGTAACTTCAACATTTCTATCTTCACCAATATCAGGAAGTATGCCCTCACTATCAAGTATAAGAGGTATTATCAAGGATCAAGAAGACTCTAAATGTGATACCAAAAGAGTTATTTTATTATCAATTTTAAGATCTCATCAAAACAAGATATCATCTTTCTCCCATTTTTAAATAAGAGTTATGAATTCAAACCCTTGGGATGGCAAATAAATAGAAGCTCTAGGGTCTTCTCATCCATATATTTTCATTTGTTATAAAGAAAAAACATGAAAGCATTATTTCAAAGACAAAATATAAAAACATTAGGATTCATTCCTAACCATGCTTATTCAGGAGTCTTTTTAATCATTAATTTATGATGAAAGTGATTCTAAAAGTAATTTTGAAAATTAACTACTTCAACTTAGAATTGATGTGTTAATTACTTAGACTGCATCATACAATTTGCCATTTCCTGGAGTGTTATATTTTTCTACTAACACCATTTTATTAAGGGGTGTATGGAATTATGTATTGTTCTTGAATGCCATGCTTAGTACAATAATACTGATAGGCTTTGATTACATATTCCCCCCCATCCATTTTATCTGAGGATATTCTTCAAATGAAGCCTCGATTATTTCTCTACAAAGGTCTTGAATTCTTTTATTTTTTTAAAAATGTCACTTGTATACTATAAAAAATACTTTCAAGTCCTCTGATTAAAACCATCAATGAAGCTTAGTATATATTTTTCAGCATAAAAATAGTGAGTGCAAAAACTCATCAAATTACCATTTCCTAACTCTAGTATAGCCTTAGTTCCCTTAAATTATCTCTCTACAAAGGGATCTTGGTTTTGATTATGAAGAATCCATCATGGAAAAACATAATCTGTATTGGATACCTTAGTAATGAATGTCATCATGTGTTAGAAACTTAGTTGTCAAAGACACCTATAATTCAAATAACCAAAACATTCATGCCATATTTTTTTTTGCAGTGTCATCATGAACAAGTAGAGAAGAACCTACCAAGAATTCAAATTTCTCAAATACATAAAAACATGATGTATGGTCCACCACACCTATTGCTAATACATCTTGTTGGTCACTTAATTATATAATTAAAACATTCTATGGAATGAACTCAACAATTTTCCCACTCCCATAATTAATAATTTGATACACGGGAAAAAAAATTGAAGAAATATTAAGAATAAAGAGTTCATCATTATACACCCATACTGCATATCAATATTGTTGGAGCCCAAAACTTGTATTGATGATGAGTTGGCAATGATAATATAGGAAATGTTGTAATCATAAAGAAAACTCAATATACCATGGGAATGATTTAGATTATTAGAGGCATCATAATCAAATGTCCATCTTTTTGACATGGGATAATATGATTTAGTAGAAAGAGTTTTTCCTTTCCCCACTGTACAATACGATGAAGGTATAACAATTTTGTTTTGTTTCAATGTTTCAATAATTCTTATAATGTTTTCTTTTTTTTTTAATAACATCTATATTGAAGATGATTTCTTTGCTATAGTATGGGCATGGATCCTAAACCTTATTTTTTATGACTTTTATTGGTTTTCTCTATAATTAGAAGGTTTAAAGGACTCAATAGTGGAATTTGAAGATATATTTAGTTCTATAAGTTTATTATGAGGTCCTAATTTATATTTTGGGTTCCATTTTCCCTTACAAAAATTTAACAGAAAATGATGACTTGATCTAGGTAAGTCATCGAGTGGCATTAATTTTAATTTTCACGCAGTAATCTTTCATAAAATATAACAAAAAAATGGAACTTTGAATAGATTTACTAAGGCATCCATAGTAAAGTAAAAATAAAAATAAAATATATTAAATAATTATTCTTTTAACTATGACATAATTCAAAAAATACAATCATTGTCTAATTTCAATTTACCACTAGCTTTTAACTAAGCTCTAAGTGATTTAATCTTAGCCAAAAATTCCTTAATAGAAGGACAATTAGAAGGAGAGCATGAAATAAATTCGACATCTAATTATGACATTCTCAACTAATCAATTTTAGTAAATTACTTTTAAAAAATATTCCATACCTCTTTTTGAGTTTCGGCATCAATGATGTGGAACACCACATTGTTTGACAGATTGAGTGTGATTAAACCAAGAGCTTCATTTCGTTTGCATGAATACATGTGTTTGTCTTTATCTAGGGTGAACGATGAAACAATGTCCTCTAATATTCTCCATAGACCTCTAAATTAGGGCAATCAATAATGTTTTAGCTTTTAGACATGGTAATAGGTCATGTTCATAGTTTAAATAATAAACTCTCTACTGCAAAAGAGGCAATGGAAGGAGAGCATATATGAGAATTTTTTTTTCTTATATAGTATAGGGTTAGTTTAGGTGACCAAGTATGTTAATAATATATAATAAAATCAACTAGATCAATTTTTTCTATTGAATCAAGATCTAGAGAAATATAGTTGAACAAGTCAACTAAGTCTCTTAGGCAAGAAAGTATGCTATATAACTATGTCGATCTCGTAAACCTAGTTCATTGTATAGTTATAGTTTTACCATCTTAAAACGATGAAAAATATGACTAAAATGAAGAAAATAAATAACTAAGATGGTGAAAAGGACCCTGATTATTTTCAAGATGTTGAATTTACTATTTTTAATACTATGCCAACCAAATGAATATTTTTAACAAGATAACAAGGTCAATAGGGTCAACTGAGTTTGTAAACATGTATGTAAATAAAAAATTTGAGTCAAGTGGATCAATCTATCTATCCATGGTTGAAGATGACCTGTATAAAGAAAATAGAGTTGATTAAAGTGACTATGTGAGAAACTCGTGCATAAAAATTTACACCGAGTTGATAGATTTGATACACTGATCTAAAAATAAAATAAATAGTCTATAATAATAAATCAAGGTATGAAATAAAACCTATAAGTGTTAGTTCACATCCTATTCACTAGAATGTACAGAAAGAAAAGTGAAGCTAATCTACAAATCAATTCTAGCTTAGAGAAGATAAATTAAACTATCCATTCCGCTTGTTGGTATATTTAGACAATTAAGGTAGTGACTTATATGGATTCACAAGACATATCGAATCAGTCTCTTAACACACAATATCATTATAGAGGGCTCCAAAGCCTTTAGTCAAGCATTAACATATAATAACCCTAGTCAATTCATATGTTTCCTTATCAAAGTAAATGTCAAATTAAATCTAATCTATTGTTTAATAAAGCATGTGGTACAAATATGGATAATAAATGTAAAATCAAACGTACAATAAAAAACTCTAATAAAGTGAATGTACAGATAATATTAATGCAAAGTTAGAGAAATAGAGTTAAAATCCATTACTTATGCTACTTATATATACTAAAATATAGGAGTAAGCATTAGAAATACTTAACTTGATGATAGACCCATCAAGGCTTCATTTCTCTATTAGTCATTGGTTTTTTGAATGAGGTTGTTGTGGCTTATAAGAGTAACAAAAGTAGACCACCTCTAGGCTATATGACTTCTCTTATGCATCCAAAAGAATTTCATAAGATAAGATTCTTCTATTGAAGTATAAATATTTGGTAATGACTCACGTAGAATGGTGGAAGAGCAAGCACAAATGAAAGATTATCTCTATCTCTCTCTAATGAAAATGACAAAAAGCATATGTTTATATATACGTATCTAACCCTAATTTTTTTTGAAGTTTTATTGAAACATAGCTAGCCCAATCGACTGAGTTATTTAATAAATAAAGCAGTTAGGTGTCAAACTAGGTGGCTACAGTGGGCTAATCTTCTAACATGCTCATTTTTAAGAATAGATTTAGCCCATGCAACTTTGTTTTAAAAATGAAAAAAATATATTTTATCTTACTAAAGAGCTTTTTAAGATGGGGAATTTGATGCAAGAAAAATAAACCATCCTTCCAGAAGCCATAAAGTTTAACTCATAACTCTATTTGAGCTCTTCCACATGCTAAAACAATCATATCAAAAATATTGATTTTTCCCTAAGGTGTTCTATCCATTTAGATTTAATTTTAATACCTTTTGGAGGCCAAATGTGATCATCTGAGCACCTGAAAGTAATGTTTAATGATTTTTATGAGAATTTTCTATTTTTAAAAATCATATGTTTTTAGAACCGGAAGTCAACTTAAATTGAATTCTATTCCATAGGATCATTTTAGTATTTAAGTTATTTAAGAAATTTTTTAAAGCCATGCATTCTTGCATTTAAAACTTATTATAGATAATGATTGCTAAAAATAGACCTTTTTTTAGATTTTAAATTTTTTCAAATTCTTAAATGTCAACTTGAAATTCTAAGTTTAAGTTTATTTAATCATGGTTTGGATTTATAATTTTTTCAAATAGTCAATACAAATCAAATCTGAGTATTGTTTTACGATCATAGCTTATTGGTAAATTTTTTATTCTTGATAGTTTTTAAGTTCATTATCTGGTACTAGAGTAGGTTCAAATCTTTGAGGAGTAGAAAATGGTGAGAGTATGATGAGGTGTTGCATAGATGAACTGGACTATACAAAAGCTATATAGGTAAGTTCAACAATTAACAGAGGCAATCACCAATCAACATAAAAGACATGTTGGTGATAAAGAAGATAAAGATCATGATGAAAAAGTTTAGCAAGAAGAAGAATAACAAGAACAACAACCATCGATGGAAGAGATAATGATTTGGGCTTTAGAATAAAAAAATGAAGCAATCAAGGTTGATGTTTTATATTATCAAGGTAGTTTATAACTAGAGGATTTGATAGATTGGATGAATAGCATGAAGAATTTATTCAATTGGAAGACTATGAGAGAAGACAAGAAGGTAAAGTTTTCATGCAGGAAATTGAAATATCATACAGTGACTAGGTAGGATCACCTATAGAAAGAGTAAATGTAAAGAGAAGATTAATTTATGGAAAAAGATGAAAAGGTTAAGAGATAAATTTCTTTATGTGGATTATGCACAAACCTTATACAAAATATTTTAGAAATTGAGGCAAAAAGGTCATAGTATACAAGAGTATACAAATGAATTCAAATTATTTACATATCTTGCAACCATATTATCTTCTATTTTATCATGTTCCACTTGTATACAAGAGTATACAGATGAATTTTATAAACTTTTCATATGAGTGGAGCATGATAAAATAGAAGATAATATGGTTGAAAGATATGTAAATAATTTTAAATTTTCTATTCAAAATGAGTTAAGCATGCATAGAATACTTAACATGGAGGAGGGTTATCAATTACCTTTTAAGGAAGAATAAAATCAAATAGACAAAATTTTAGAAGGGCATCTACTAGTCCAAGAAGAGGAGGATCCCCTCTAATAAGTGGATGAGGTGGGTTTAATACCACTAGAGGTGGCTTTAATTCTAATAAAGAAGAATCATCATGTGATGCAAGAAGGCAAGATGATAATAGGCAAAGGTTTCAATACTAATCAAGAAGAAGAGGATTTTAGAGAGGATGAGGTTATGGTGGTGCCAGATGATGGTTTCTGAATCAATGCAAATCTTATGCTTATTATAGATGTGGAGAAGAAGGGCATAGAGTATTTGAGTGTAAAAACAATCAAGATCAAGAAAGGAGAAAAAAAGATCACCCAAAAATAAATCTAGTTCAGGCTAAATTAGAAGAGCAAAATAATGAAGTTTCACACACTGATGTTGGAGAGAATATCATGTTGAAAACAACCATGATTTCTATAAAGAAGGATCAAGTGTAGAATAAAGAAGGTGTTGATGAATGCCTGTGATCAAATATTTTTTGAACAAGATGTACTTTAGGGGGAAAAGTAATTATAAATGGTGGTAGTTGTGAAAATATAGGTTTACAAAAAAAAATTGAGAAACAAATAATAAAATGTGAAAAACATCCTAATCATTATCAGATTGCATGGTTTAAGAAAGAAAATGAGGTTACAATAGATAAAAACTACCTAATCAAGTTTTTTATAAGATAAATTTATAATGTTGAAATATGGTGTGATGTTATTATGATGGATACATGTCAGGTGTTATTTGAGAGATCATAGAAATTTGACAGGGAAGTGCTTCATGATGGAGCAAAGAACACATACACTTTTTGAAAATATGGTACAAATGTAGTTGTGTTACCTCTTAAAGAGGAAGATATGATAGAAAGTATCCTATGTACTAAATAATTTATCCAACATCTGAAGGTAGTAGGTTGTTATTATATACTAGTAGTAAAGAATGAAGAAATAAAAATGGTACCAATACCAATAGAAGTAGTAGGATTTTTGAAAGAATATATAGATGTTATGCCTGATTAGTTTTCAAATGGTTTACCACTAGAGAGAGATATTCAACATCACATTAATCTTAATTATAGGATAAGATCTACCTAATCAAGTAGCTTATAGGATGAGTCCAATAGAACATCTAAAATTAAATAAATAGGTTAATGAAGTATTAAGGAAGAAAATGATAAGGGAGAATATGATTCCATGTACAACACCAACATTTTTAAGTCTAAATAAATATGGAGGATGGAGAATGTGTGTGGATAGTAAAGCAATTATTAAAATTATAATAAAGTATAGGTTTCCTATACCTCATTTAGATGATATGATGGATGTGCTAATAAGAGAAATATTTTACCAAGATTGATCTATATAATGGTTATTATCATATTCAAGACTATGGATGGCTTATATGAGTGGATGGTGATCTCATTCGGAATATCTAATGAACCTAGCATATTTATGAGGGTGATGAATAAAGTGCTATGGGAATACATGGATATGTTTTTGGTTATTTATTTTGATGAATTTTTTATATTTAGTAAGATTAATTAAGAACACATACAAAATTTAAGAATGGTAATGGATGTGTTACAAAAGGAGAAGTTGTATGCAAATTTGAAAAATTGCAGGTTTATAGAGAATAGTTTGGTATTTTTGATATTTATAGTTTCAACAGATGGTGTGAAAATGGATGAAGAAATGATAAAGGCAATTTTTGAGTGGCCTATTCTAAGAAGTATTATAGAGGTAATAAGTCTTCATGGTTTAGCAACTTTTAATAGAAAATTTATTAAAAATTTTAGTAGTATTATGGTACCAATAATAGATTGCATGAGAGGAAAATAATTTATATGGACTAGAGTAGCGACATAGGTTTTTAAAATTTTGAAGAAAATTATAGAAAGATCAATTTTAGCATTACTAGATTTTAACAAAGTGTTTAGGGTTGATTATGATGTTTAATTTATGGGAACTAGTGATGTGTTAAGTTAAGAAAGAAAGCCCATAACATATTTCAATGAGAAATTGTTAAGGATTAATTATTCTAATTATGATGTTAAAATTTATAAAATTGTATAAGTAATAAGACATTAGAGGTATTAATTGGTGCCTAAGGAGGTTATCCTATTTACAAATCATGAGGCTTTGAAGTATGTGAATACACAAAAGAAATTGAATAGTAGGCATATAAAGTGAGCTTCCTTCTTTTAGTGGTGTACTTTTATGTTAAAATATAAATCATAAAAACAAAATCAAGTAGCTAATGTGTTGAGTAGGAGTTTAGCATCATTAACTACTCTGTTGAGTGAAGTAGATGGATTCGAAGTTATCAAAGAATTATATGATATTGATCCATATTTTAGTAACATAGTTAAACAGTAGAGAATTTCATTAGCATGTAGGATAGATATTATTCATGATGTGTATTTTATACAAGTATGTTATCTCTTCAAAGGGAAATAATTATGCATTCTAGTTGGGTCCCTATAATACAATATAATAAAAAAATTACATAGTGATTTTTTGGCTCAACATTTTGATAAGACAAAAACAATAGCTTTGGTGGAGGTAAAGTATTTTTGGCTAAAGTTGAAAAGAGATGTGACAATTTATGTTTCATGGTGAAAAATATGTGATGTTGGTTAAAGAAATCCATAGAATACTAGATTATATATGTCATTACCAGTTTCAATAGAACCATAGATAGATTTGATATGGACTATGTTGGTATTTTCAAACACACAGATAGATAACGATTCTTTTTTTATTGTTGTAAATATATTTTTAAAAATGGTTCATTTTATTGCATATAAAAAAATCAATGATGCCACTAGAGTTGCAAAATTATTTTTTATGGATATTGTCAAATTGCATGGTCTTTTTTAATCTATTACTGCAAATAGGAAAAAAAAAATTCTAAGTCATTTGTTGAAGGTTTTGTAGAAGAATATGGGTACTAAGATATAATCCAGTGGTACATATAATCCACAAACAAATAGATAGACATAAGTTGTGAATAGGAGCTTAGAAAATTTATTGAGATGTATAGTGGGAGAGAAACCAAAGCAGTGGGACTTGGCTTTACCAAAACCTATGTTTGCATATAATAGTTTAGTTAACAGATTAACAAGAAAGACATCTTTTCAAATTGTTAATGGGATAAATCTTATTATTATTTTAGACTTGGTAAAATCCCCAATTGTAGATCAAATTAATGATGATGGAGAAGTATTTGTGGAGCATATGAAAAAATTGCAAGGAGTAAGAAGAAAGTTGTAAGGAAGTAACGAGAAATATAAAGTGATAACATATGTTAGAAAAATATACAAAGTATTTGAAGGATAGTTGGTAACGATTTACTTTAGAGAAGAGATATTTTCAAAATGCACATACAATAATTTGAAGTACAAGAAAATTAGACAATGCAGAACTCTAAAGAAAATCATAGATAATACCTATAAGGTAAGTTTACCATAAAATTTAGATATATCTCTAGTATTTAATGTTTTATATTTATATGAATTCGATGGAGAAGATGATGAAGAATATTTAAAATGGGAGCAACAAGTTCCAAAGAAGAAGAAACAAAAAATAGTGCAGGGTTTGGATGACAGTTAAAATAGAGCATAAAAATAGAAAATAGGAATAGAGAGACTTAGATTGCTATAGCAATTGAAAAAACAAGATTTTATTAAGTTTCTTGAATCTTGAAAATCTTATTAATCTTGGTTATTACAATAATCCACCCATGAGTCCTTTAAATATATTTTAAAATAAACAATAATTAGAAAAGCAAACCAAAATTAACTATAGTCTAAAATTAACTATAGTCTATATTTAACTACAGTGTTTGCATGCAAACAAAACAAAACAACTTCTTTAACTGATGTGCATGCATGACAAAGAGTGGATAAATTATCTCCAGTCTCTAACACTCCCCCTTAATTTCTACCACTAACTACTTCAGCATTTACAATGCCTAAATTATTTAGCATTCTTGCCATAGTTATGTTGCTAATGGCTGCCATTGATTGCATACATCTCTTCACTCACTCTATCTACCAGCTTCATCTGGGATGTTGTGAGGCATACGCAAGTCTCTAATTGATAAACCTTTTCAATACACTGCTTCTTATGCAGAATACACTGTCTTGCAAAATACATCACCTTATATGTGGAATACACCACTTGATATAGCCTATATTGAGGCTATGAACAAATACAATTGTTGAATCAGCGTTCACTTAGCATTTAAGACTAATGAGTAGCCTATCAAAAGGCTATCAATGGACATGCTTATGTCCAATGCTGCAAGCTTCCTGCTTGCTTACCTTTCTTTCACCTGATGCTTAACTTGTCAGGTTTCCTCCAAGGACTCTGCTGGGTTCTTTCCACGTTGGTCTAGATTTGCCAACGATTGGCCTAATCTTCAGGCTCGTAGTTGATTATGCTTCTTCACATTCTATGATATTGTCACCATAACGAACATCATAAAACAATCTCCATGGCCAACACACTTCCTAGAATGCTAAAACATTCACAAAATGGCTAAAAACTCCACATGGGCACTCTTCTTTTAACAACTCAACTACTTTTTTCTCCTTCTTCCTTAGTAGCTTATGGCTCTTCCATAATCATGCCTACAACTGGCTGCCACAATCTCCCTTTTAATAGCAGCTTTGGCCTTCTCTAGTTGCTCAGCTACAATGCTCACATCCTTCCATCATTGAATTAGCTTGCTCCTTGACACGATGCTTCTATGGAAGCTTGATTGACTTAAAGCATACACAAAAAATAAGACAGAACTATAGGCTCCCAGATAAATACAAGAATATGAGCTATAACTCAGATAAATAACTGGATGCCTTATTCAAACTACACATGATTTTATTGAATGAACACGGGCTCAGATATTGATGGCCACGAGCTACGACTCTTTCATTTTTGACTCAAAAATACACTGCAACAACAAACCGTATCTTGGACAAATAGACTTTCACTTAGAACTAGTTGGCTCTTCTTTCTTTAGTTGGCTCTGCCAGACCTACGGGTTGGCCCTCCAAACTGTGTCTATTCTCACGATTTCCTCCTTTCAATAGAGCTCTATTGGCTGCGCCTCTCTTCTACTCATGTCTTGCACTCTTATCACACCTCTAGCCTGGACACTTCCTTTGTCCTTCTCACACAAATCTGTCATCGACTTCTACAGCTAGGATTAACACCAGTCCAACCCCAGACTTCCATCTATTCCTAGGTTCAATGCCTTCAAATTTTTAACTGGGCTACCACAATGGACTGCGATGAGCTGCAGCTCACACTCTTCTCCAATGTTGGCTTCTCTTTTTCCAATGTTCAGCTGCAATATTCCCTCGATCTACCAACAATCACTATTTGGTAGACGTGTTGGTTTGTCAAAGATGCTTGACAGGTCAAATCCATTAGGCCAAAAATCCACGCTAGTCTTCCATGATTTTCCATGTCGATCTAAATCTCGTTACTACTATAAATTTGGAAAAAATAGATTCATCCAATGCCTGTTGGATTAGAAATAGAGATTTTGCATCTTTTTTCTTGTTCTCTTTAAGCTCTTCTTTTTGTGCTCGAGTTAATGCTTGATGGGAAACCTCATCCTGTGGTTTTACAAAACCATTCTCTACCAAATCCCAAACATCTTGTGAGAAAAACAATGTTATCATTTTAATTTCTCAAAAATCTTAATTTTTACCATTTAAAATGAGAATTTAAGGCTTAAAAATACTATTATTTGTTGCCATGGCTCCCGTTGAAGTGACTAAATGAACAGTGGCTGCAACTTCTCTGTGAAGGAGCGAAGATTTCTGCTCTTTGCATGACAGATTAGTTAGAGATTTTGTTTTAGTTTCAATTTGCATGCAAAGACTAAAATTAGTCTTCAGTTTGCTTTTCTAATTATTGTTTGTTTTAAAATCTATTTAAAGGACTCATGGGTGCAGTATTGTAATAACCAAGATCAAGAAGATCTGCAAGATTCAAGAAAATTAATAAAATCTTGTTTTTTTAATTGCTGTAGAAATCTAAGTCTCTATATTCTTATTTTCTATTTTTATGCTATGATACCACTTTAACAATTAAAACAGAGCATAAAAATAGAAAATAAGAATAGAGAGACTTAGATTGCTACAGGAATTAAAAAAACAAGATTTTATTAATTTTCTTGAATCTTGTAGATCTTCTTGATCTTGGTTATTACAATACTGCACCCATGAGTCCTTTAAATAGATTTGAAATCAAACAATAATTAGAAAAGCAAACCAAAATTAACTACAGTCTATATTTAGCTACACTCTTTGCATGTAAACAAGACTGAACTACTTCTTTAACTGTTGTGCATGCATGAGAAAGAGTGGAGAAATTATCTCCAGTCTCTAACATTGGATATCAAGACAGTGAGCACAAGGAAAGAAATTATAACGGGTATTTGATGCAGTGTGAAGGGTTGCAGGAAGAAGAAAACACTTAGATTACAGAATGGGAGCTAAAAAAGATTGATAAGAAAAAATGGCAGCACTACAATTAGGGCAACTCATAGACATTGAGTTGTTTTCAACCAAAGGATAATGATGGAGAAAAAATAAGCCAACCTTTCAGAGGCTATAACTTTTGACTCGTAACTCCGTTTGAGCTCTTCAATGCACCAAAATGATCCTATTGAAACGTTTGATTCCGTCCTAAGTTGATCTATCAATTTAGATTTGATTTTGATATTTTTGGAGGCCAAACATAATCATTTAAGGGTTCGAAATCAATGTTTAATTGTTTTTGCTAAAATTTTGTATTTTTAGAAATTGTATATTTTAAGAACCGAAATTCAACTTCGATGGAATTTCAACTTCGATTTAATTTCATTCGATAAGATAATTTTAGTATTTAGGTTTTCGTTGCATGCAAAACTTAATATAAATAGCCACTGCTAAAAATTAACGTTTCTTCTATATTTTAGATTTTTTCAAAATTTTGCATGTCAACACTAAATTTTGAGTTTAGGCTTATTTAAGTATGGTTTGGGTTTGTAAATATTTCAAGTAATCAATATGAATCAATTATGAGTATTGTTTCAAGATCTTGGCCTATTGGTAATTTTTTTGTTCTTGATAGTTTTTGGGTTCATTAGAATTACTTGGAGGAGCTTGTAAAACGTGGGTCAAAACTTAGAGAAATGTATAGGAGAAGTTCGTTTTGGTTACAAGTGGTGGTATAATGGTCCGCCCACCCCTTTTTCGGTGCACCCTTTAAAATGTGCATTCAAAGAAATTGAATCTTGATGAATTCCAACAAGAAAAAAACATAACTAATTGATAAAGTTTTAAAATATTCAATATATACACATTCCATGCCTTTTCAAATGAGGGTCTATTGTCAAAAAGATAAATTCATATAACTCTGGACATTTATTGTTGAATTTCATTCCCTACTTTTCATCTTCATTTTCCTTTTAAATAACCAAATGAAAAGAAAAATAGCTTCATTCGTCATCCACAGGGAGCTACATAGTACTGATGAATGGTTACGAGTAGAACAGATATTCGTCGTCGTCATAATATTTCTCAAATTGTCCCTCGTAAAACCTATTCTATGATTGTAGACTGTACGCATTAGGAGTGTGCGATTGGATTATCGTCGATTAAGTCATTTCATAGCACTGAGATGGAAGCGATACAGTAAAGATCATGGCTGGTAAAGATTATAGGTATGTAGGCTTGATCAATCACTCCCCATATAATTATATTTATACTAGTCTAGGTGTAATCATTGAAAATATAAAATAAAATAATTTAGATACCGATGTTTAGCTCGTTTCATTACCCGAAAAAATAATGCAGGCGACAAGGGGACATTGAGACCATGGAGTCACCTCCGCCTGGAGAAGAACCTGAGGAAACAGAAATTTTACACGCAACAAGAAAGAGTGAAGAGAGCTGAGTCAAATTTTACATGGTTTGAAGAAAATGTTGGAACAATTTAGTGTCCACATTATATTTGGAATGCAAGCCGTATCTAAACACTTGGAAAGCATCTTGGTAGGTAGAGGCCAAAATGGCATTGTGTAGGAGCAACGTGAGGTAGAAATGCAGATCGTTAGATAAATAGGGAAGGTGTTACGTGGTGTCCTAATAGTGTATGTATGTTGTTTTATTTAGGAGGCCATGGATATGATGATCGGAAGAAGATGTATGATTAAAAAGTGAGTGCTATGCATGTGAAGAAGGATGGATGGAAATATATTTTCAATTCATTGAAAGATGAGCAAGAAATAGTGGGCCAAAGTCATTGTTGAAAAATGATGCTGAAGTGCAGTTCACTCAGTTCTATTTTAACTCTAGTATTATGCATGTGAAGAAGGATGGATGGAAATATATTTTCAATCCATTGAAAAATGAGTGAGAAATAATGGGCCAAAGTCATTTGGTTATCGAAAGCCATTTCATGAATATTGTAAATTTTAATATATATATATATTTTAATATTTTAAATTATTTTTGTTATTAATCTATGTAATATGTGAAAAATTTAAAACATAATTTTAGAAATTAATATTTTTCATTTTTTTATAAAATTGAATGTATTTAAAATATTTGAATTAATTGATGTTATGTATTCTTTTAAAACATACATAAATGTAAACTATCTTTATTGTAAAATTTATTATTTATATTTATATTATCTAACTATATCAAATAACTTTTTTAATATCTTTACTAAATTAAAAATGAATAAAGAAATAAATTGACTGATTGAACTTTCGTGAAATCAATTGTATTAGTATTTGAAGCTGAAGCATGTTTTTTTTTAGTATTTCACTTATTCTTGGGAAAATTCATCCACTCGAGTCGGTTTCAATAGATTGATTGAAAATTGCTCTTGCAAAGCTGCCTTTTCCAATTATGGTGGCAGTGCCAACTCACATACTGGTTCTTGTTATCGGGAGTCCAATGCCTATTCTACGAAAAAGAACAATTCAACTAATGAGTTACTTTTAATGACTATTTCTTGTTGGAAACTAAACTACAACCCATGATTTAATATGGAAAATCCATAGACATTAGACAACATAAGATACACCGATTTGAGCCCAACATAAAAGACAATCAAAATGAAAATGTTTCCATTAAAGAAAACAAATAGCTACAACTCACAGATTAAACACATAAATTAAACACATAGCCTTCATGGTTTCAGAACTGGGCAGAGTTGCCTTGATGCTCGCCACTCACTGCTAGACAATCATGTAATTACTGCACTAGCAGCTGGAATGAATTGGCCAGAGCTGCGTTGATCTTAGCAACCATTGCCACATACAATACACTAACCTTCTTTTAGAAGCAGCTGGTAGAAAATTCTAGAGTCCGCTCTACATGTGATGGAAAATTTTAGAGACTGCAGCTCACTCGAGGAGTTCACCGAACAACATTTAAAAACATTTAAGGTATTAGGTGCTGTGAAATATTCTGCAGGGATTAATTACATAATCATAAAAATGAAAGATACGATATTGAATTAAATAGTTGTAGGCGAGATCATATGAGCAGACTGCCAACAGGCAAACACGTCATCCAACATTCTCCTTCTTAATCGAGACTACCACAAAATCATTAGAATGACACATCTTCAAATTGAAAACAACTTTGACTCTTCTCCTTCCTTGACTGAATAATGACTACGCCTTCCATTGCCCAAAAGCATACTTGATTAAAAAATATGAGACTTTGTGAAATGCCTTCGGCTCTGACATAGGTTCATCAAACTATCTACTATCTTTGGTTGAAAACAACTTCTGATTTCTTTGGCTACGTTTCCTTTACACGAGCTCCTTTGTTCTGTTAGAAATTGAAGATGAAAAAGAGATAATTTCTCCACTTCAGTCTAATTGTTGGTTCCACCTCTCTCTTTTTGTCATGCACAGCAATTAACTATCAGTTAGTTAACAAACAATTAGTTAAACTATTAGAGAAGCAGTTTAGTCTCAGTTAGCATGTTAAAGACTGGAGTTAATTTTAGTTAGTTATGTAGTCTATTTTGATCAGATATTCATGATTGCAATAGCATTCAATGTTTATTTCTGTTAGTTTCTTTGTTTTCATGCTCTATTTTCTCTTTCAAAGTGGTATCAGAGTTGGGTTAGAGCCAAAGGAGTGAAGCGTAGGTTAGAAGAGTCAGCAGAAGCCGTGAAGAGAAGCGCACAGTCAGTTAGCCGTGAAAGGAGCAGATCGTAGGTTTGAAAGATATCAGCAGTCAAAGAAGAAGACTGCAAAAAAAGTCAGAGGTTGACACATCAACACAATCGCGCCGTTGTCCAAGGAAGAGCATAGCTGAAGCTAGTTGACCCAGATCGCAGTCAGCAGAGCCTTGTGGCAGACGCACAGGGGAGCCATGGGAAAGGAGAAAATGCGAGTTCCAAATTTGAGTTTATTTCTTCAACTCCTAGCAGAAGTCCAAAAAAAGGCATGGCCAGTGGACGGCGTGATCAAGAAAGCTGAGCGCCAAGTTGTAAAAAAAAATAGTCATACCCAATTTTTACAATCTCTGAATCTTTTTCCACCTCAACCAACGCAGTCTCCAAAGCTATAGGCTGCCTTAGCCAACACAACCAAGAAAGTGTCTTGAAATATAACCCAGCTAGAGAAGCGTACCCGATTTTTACAATCTATGAATCTTGTTTCGCAAGCAAGAATATAGACAAACTGAGCCGTTGTTGATTTAGTCATTTCAGCATGAGACATGGCCACGAACAATAGTATCTCTCAGCCTCAAATTACCATTTTTACTGGTAAGAATTATGATTTTTGGGCAATTAAGATGAAAACTTTATTTTACTCACAAGAAGTTTGGGATTTGGTAGAGAATGGTTTTGTAGAACTGTAGGATGAGGCAGCCCATCTAGCATTAACTTGAGCACAAAAGGATGAGCTTAAGGAGAACAGGAAAAAAGATGCAAAAGCTTTATTTATAATCCAACAGGGACGGGATGAATGAATTTTTTCTAGAGTTGCAATAGCAACGAGATCCAGAGAGACATGGAAAATCTTGGAGACTACCTATAAAGGTAATACAAAGGTAAACATTGCTAAATTGAAATCTCTTAGAAGAAGTTTTGAAAATTTTCAAATGAATGATTCAGAGTCTATAGACCAATTTATGGGTTAAGTGTTGAATATAGTGAACCAAATTAGATCTAATGGAGAAACAATCACTAATCAAAAAATCATAAAAAAAATACTCAAGAGTTTACCCAGTAAATTTGATGCAATAGTTAAAGCTATTGAGGAAACCAAGGATTTGGAACAGTTATTAGTAGATGAATTAATGCGTTCTTTGTTAACACATGAATCCAGAATGAATAGAAATAACAATACTTCTATTGAGAATGTTTTCAAGTCACATGTATCATTTAATAGAGGAAGAGGAAGAGCAAGATCAAACTTCAGAGGAAGAGGCAAAGGCAGAAATGGAAGGAACAATCCAAATCAAGGTGAAAATAGTAATCAAAACTACAGTGGTAGGGGACGTGGCAACAATCACTTTCAGCAAAGTTCATAGAGGTTTGATAAATCTAATATTCAATGTTATTACTGCAAAAAATATGGACATTATGCAAGTGACTGTAGAAGAAAACAAGGATATGTGGACAAGCAGAATGCTAATTACACAAATGAATCTAGTTCTAATCTAGGTGAATCTAGTTCTAATCCTGGAATCTTATTTCTCACTTGTCATGTTACTCAAGAAAAAGATAGAGATATTTGGTTCTTAGATAGTGGATGCAATAATCAGATGACAGGGAATAAAGTATTTTTTGCTAGTCTTGATGATTCTATAAAATATGAAGTGAAATTAGGAAATGATATCAAAGTGGATGTAATGGGTAAAGGTGTAATAAATGTTTTGGCAAAAAATGTTGAAAGAAAGTTTATACCTGATGTTTATTTTGTACCTAGACTAAAGGATAATCTTATGAGTATTGGATAGTTAGAAAAGAAAGGTTACAGAGTATCCTTTATGGATAATGTTTGCACAATAATGGACAAGTTTCCAAGTGAAAGGTTGATAGGAAAAGTGGAGATGACCAAGAATCGGATGTTCCCTCTTCCAATCCAGTGCATGCAAGGAGAAGAGGAAGCCCACTTCAAAACCATGTAGCTAGACCAATCATGGCTATGGCACTTAAGGTATGGACAATTACATTTTGGAGGTTTGAATTTGTTACAGAAGAAAAATATGGTGAAGGGTTTACCACCAATAGAGAAGCCAGAAAGTTCATGTGACAGTTGTGTTCTAGCAAAACAACATAGAGAGAGCTTTCCAGTAGGAGCCTCATATAGAAGAAAGGTAATATTGGAGCTAGTCCATAGTGATTTATGTGGACCAATGCAAACTCCATCATTTGGAGGTAGTACTTATTTTCTAACCTTCATTGATGACTTTAGCAGAAAGACGTGGATATATTTTCTCAAAAATAAGTCTGAAGCCTTTGGAAAGTTTAAAAAATTCAAGGCTATGGTTGAAAAGTAGAGTGGCCATTATATCAAGGTACTTAGATCAGATAGAGGAGGTGAATATATGTCTAATGCATTTCAATATTTTTGTAGATATCATGGCATTAAAAGGCAATTGACTACAAGGTACACACCACAGCAGAATGGTGTAGCAGAAAGAAAGAATAGAACAATCATGGAGATGGCTAGAAGCATGTTGAAGGCCAAACACTTGTCAAATGAATATTGGGCAGAAGCAGTAGCATGTGCAGTGTATATTCTGAATAGAAGTCCAATAAAGAGTGTCAGAGATCGAATTCCACAAGAAGCATGGAGTGGTAAGAAGCATAGTGTGCATTATTTCAAAAAATTTGGTTGTACTACATATTCTATTATACCATCTAAATTGACAAGAAAACTTGATGATAGAGGTGATAAATGCATTTTTATTGGCTATAGCGAAGAATCAAAGGCTTATAAGTTGTATATCCCCATTTCAAAGGAAGTGATTATTAACAGAGATGTTGAATTTAAGGAAGAAAAAGCATGGGATTGTAGCACCATCACAATTGGAGCACCAATTCCACAGAATGAAGAAAAATCTAAAGAACAAAATTTGCAAGGTGATCAATCCTCTCCACAAGCAGGAACAAGCACTCCAATAAGAACACCTAGGAGGTTTGAACAAGGTGAATCATCTGGTCATGCATGTCATCCTACTCCAAATTCACAAGTGATGAATCAGATCCAACTCTTGCTACTTTAAGATCAAGATTGATAGGTCAGAAAATGAGAAATTTGAATGATATTTATAATCAAGAAGAAGAGAAATTAGATTTGGTTTCAAATTTTGCTCTTTTCACGCATGATCCTATGTATTATGAAGAAGCAGTTAATGAGGAACATTAGATAAAAGTAATGGATGAAGATATGAATTCCATTGAAAGAAATCAAACATGGGATCTAACTAATCTACCTGAAGCTAAGGATTGTATAGGTGTCAAATGGGTTTATAAGACTAAATTTGATGCAGATGAAAATGTCAAAAAGCAAAAGGCAAGGTTAGTAGCAAAAGGTTTTGTAAAAGAACATAGAATGGACTATAATGAAACATTTGCTCCAGTTGCTAGACTAGATACTCTTAGAATGGTTTTATCAATAGTTGGTCAAAATAATTGGTATGTATATCAAATAGATGTCAAATTAGCTTTCTTGAATGGTTTTCTAGATGAAGAAGTATATGTGAAATAGCCCACAGGTTATGAAGTGCAAGGACATGAATAAAAAGTCTACAGATTGAAGGAGGCCCTTTATGGTCTCAAGCAAGCACCAAGAGCATGGTATAGCAGGATTGATTCATATATGACAAACAATGGATTCAGCAAAAACAATAGTGAGCCTACTTTGTACACAAAAATCAACAAAGAAGGTCAGATTTTGATTGTGTGTTTGTATGTTGACGATTTAATTTTCACTAAAAATTTGTCTGTAAACACATTTAAATCAGCAATGAAGAAAGAATTTGAAATGACAGATTTGGGATTAATGAAGTACATTTTGGGCATAGAAGTTGTACAATTAGAGAAAGAAATTTTTATTTGTCAAACTAAATATGCAAAGGATGTGTTAAGTAGATTTAAGATGCTGAATTGTAAACCGGCACCTACACCAGTTGCTACAGGGACCAAACATAGCAAAAAAGACCAAGGGTCTAATGTTGATTCTACAACATTCAAAAGACTAGTTGGCAGTTTGATGTATCTTACAGCCACAAGACCAGACATCATGTATGGGGTCAGTGTAATCTCTAGATTCATGGAGTCACCGAAAGACTCACATTGGCAAGTTGGAAAGAGAATATTGAGATATGTGGCAGGAACTACACAAATATGGAATTTTATATTCCACAACTAATGATTTTAGTTTGATTGGTTTTACTGATAGTGATTTTGCAGGTAGCGTTGATGACAGGAAGAGTACTTCTATATATGCCTTTCTTTTAGGCACAGGTGTGGTCACATGGGAATCCAAAAATCAACCTATAGTGAGAATTTTATCAGCTAAAGCAGATTATGTAGCAGCCACATCAGCAGCATGTCAAGCAACTTGGATGAGGAGAATATTGAAATATTTATTACAAGCACAAAAGGAGTCAACACCAATCTTTTGTGACAACAAATCAGCAATTGCATTATCAAAAATCATGTTTTTCACAAGATGAGCAAGCACATTGATACAAGATTTCACTTTATCAGAGAGTTAGTAAACAATGGAGAAATCCATTTGGAATTCTATAGATCTGAAGATCAATTGGCAGATGTATTCACAAAGGCATTAGCAAAGGAGACATTTGATTATCTGAGACAAAATTTAGACATCGTAAATGCTGAAGTAGTTAGTGGTAGAAATTAAGGGGGAGTGTTAGAAACTGAAGATAAAAAAGAGATAATTTCTCCACTTCAGTCTAACTGCTTGTTCCACCTCCCTCTTTTTGTCATGCACATCAGTTAACTATCAGTTAGTTAACAAACAGTTAGTTAAACTGTTAGAGAAGCAGTTTAGTCTCAGTTAGCATGTTAAAGACTGGAGTTAATTTTAGTTAGTTATGCAGTTTATTTTTAGTTATTTTAGCTTTCATATTCTATTTGAAGACCCTTTAGGCGCAGCATTGTAATGGAGGAAAAAAAAAAGAAGAATAAAGAAGATCATATTTTCTTGATTGCAGTAGCATTCAGTCTTTATTTCTGTTAGTTTCTTTGTTTTCATGCTCTGTTTTCTCCTTCATGTTCACGAAAATTTTTGATAGTTTCGGCTTCAAACATTCGGCTATCGCTTTTCACTGGAATCACCTTTCCACTCTCTAACGGTCTTCAACGGTCCTTTCTATTTGATCAATTTCCTTAGAACAGCTCGAACTCTCGATGGCTTATTTGTCTTGCAGGTAGACTTCGGTCTGGGTGGTGCGCTGACCTCTTTTTTTCGATTCAGACCACCATCAAGCTTCATGCGCTTTATAAAAACAACTTCTAAAGGCTTCGGCCTTTACAAAGTTCCCTTCTCCGTTCAAATGCCTTCACCGACTTAACTCCACTCCTCGGCTCTCAAACGGACTTTAACCTCAGTTAACTATCCCAGAAACGCAGGTTCAAATATACATTCAATTGGATTGTACACATTTTTGGACGTCGTGCTGCAGCACGGCCTAGGCTTACTGCTAAGCTTCAATGCACGGGCTTCTTTTGTTCTGTCAGGACAAAATTTATAGGCTTGGATTTTAGTCTGCTCTTACCCTTTCCTTGGCTTAAACGCAATAGATGTTATAAACAGGTTGGACAAACATAGACTTGGCTCGGCCAACTTCTGGTCTTGACAGACAAGCACTGTAATAAACAGACAATCCTAGCTTGGACAACACGAACTGGGCTTGCACTACCTTATGGCCACGAGTTATGGCTCTTTCTTCTTTGGCATACAAACACAGGTTTTAAACACACTGAACCTTGGAATAAAAGTCAACATGGAATCTAATACATCCACACAAACTTAAACAAACGACTGAGCAACGTTCGGCTTCTACCACTTGTTGGAACTAAACTACAGCACATGATTTAATATGAAAAATACATAGACATCAAACAACATAAGATAAACTGACTCGAGCCAAACATAAAAGACAATCAAAATGAAACAATTTCCATTAAAGAAAACAAAGAGCTACAACTCACAGATTAAACACACAGGCTTCACACTTGTTAGAACAAGGCAAAGCTGTCATGTTGCTCGCCATTCACTGTTAGACAATCATGTAATTACAGCACTACTGGCTGGAATGGATTGGCTAAAGCTGCGTTGCACCTGGCAACCATTGTCAAATACAATACACTAATCTTCTTTTATAGCAGCTGTCTTGTTGCTCGCCATTCACTGTTAGACAATCATGTAATTACAGCACTACTGGCTGGAATGGATTGGCTAGAACTGCGTTACACCTGGCAACCATTGCCAAATACAATACACTAATCTTCTTTTATAGTAGCTGGTAGAAAATTTTAGAGTCTGCTCTACATGTGATGGAAAATTCTAGACTGCAGCTCGTTAGAGGTGTTCACCAAACAACAATTAAAATCATTTATGATATTAGGTGCTTTGAAATATTTTGCGTGGATTACATAATCACAAAAATGAAAGATATGATATTGAATTAAATACATGTAGGCGAGAATATATGAGTGGGCTGCCAACAGGCAAACACGTTATCCAACATTTTTTTTAAAATGACTGTAACTCTTACTATACACTAGTTAGGGATATATAGGTGTGATTTTATAGGAAAAGTGAGTGTTTGTTTACATGGGTAAGGACATTTAATCAAATGTAAATTATGATTGAATTTAATTGAACCATGACCAAAAATAAAATAAAAATTACATTGAAATAGACTTTGTCGAGAGGTAGGGAATTTATATGAGAAATGGATAGGTACATGAGATCATAACGATTTCTTCACCAATAAATATAATTAAAGTTGTGTATAGCACAATCCACTACTTTTTTTTATTTATTGGTTTCTATGATTGTCAGTCTTACTATACAGTATACACAAGACCTGCGGATTAGTATCGTTTTAAAAAAAAAAAATTCTAAATTCAATGTTTTGATTACATGGGTCATAAATAGTTACTCGCTGTAAAGTATAACTGAATTTGGGTATGGCTCAATCCACTACCTTTTTTCTTCTATGACGACCACTATCACTATGGATACATAGGTTTGATTTTATAAGAAAAGTAAATGTTTACTTACGGGAGTTGCCACAGTTAGTACACTATAAATTATAACTCAGTTTGGGTGTGGCCCATAAATGACATTGAGGAAAATATGCGCTTACCCCGGTGAAGATTATGTGAAAAATATATGTTTTGTGAGATGAGCTAATAATTTATAGCTAATATTTGGTATGGTCCAATCCACAAATGAAGATGTGTATACTCACGCGGGGAAATCATATGATAAATGAATGATTACACAGTGGTCTCATCCGTTTTTAACAAATGGGTAATAATACACAATCACACCTAGCCGGATCATATGCAGAGTCAGTAATTATATCAAGTCCATACAAGTGTTTTCCATAGTCATGGAGGTCGTAGCTAGTTCTAATCTTCAAATTATTCTTTTTGAGGGTTCCACAGTGAAGATCACTGCAAAGGAGCGTTTGAAGACATAGAGGTTCTAAGCAGTTAAATTCGGTTGAAAATGATTTGCTATGCAGGTCCTGTGCTCATTTTCATTAGATACAGATCCATGGTCACCAAGTGATTTCACAGTTAAATGGAATGCCAGATCAAAATGCAAATAACATATGTAAGGATTATGTTTCTAAATCACAGAGACAACTTTATCATAATATCAAAAGTTTAAGTGAAGAGCCTAAAATAGCATGACCATTGTCAGGAAGTAGGGTTTTGGACCCCACTTTTACATTGTCAATGTGCCTTCCATGAACCTAAAACTAAAATGACCACCTCAAATTCGGCTAAGGCATTCAAATTGTGAGGAAAATGGGTTTTGTATTGCGGAATTTTCCCATTGAGCAAGGTCGCTTAAGCCTTGTTGGAATTATCGTAAGCTATTAATTTTTAAAATCATTATGTTGGTAGATGCATTTTTTACACCATGTGTGAGAACTATTAAATTTCTACAACTATACAAGACCAAGATTCCATGTATAAAGAATAAGGATATTAGGGCTCGCTGCTTTACATTCTCGTATAAGGTTGAATGCACAACCCATTAGGGCTCGCTGCTTCACCTTCTCGTATAAGATCGAATGCACAAGCCTGGTTGGTAAATCATTGTAACTAGCGGTCTTCTTGTAACCCCTTTAAGTAGATTATGAGTTGCACTTATTTTGGTGGAAAGATTATTGGTGTTACAAATTGCATGTAAAATTACCAAAATTGGGTGATTGGATAGGTGCGGTGATTAATTCAAACTATGTTGCTCCATTCATATTTATTGTGAAATGAATTTAAAATAAATTGGGTCAGTCGTACATGCATGTGCTCAAAATCATCTTGATTTACCTTTATTAAAATAAAATAAGGTGGTGTTGTGATACTTTTGTGCTCTAAGGGACACTCACATGTAAATTAGACATAAACAATTCATTGGGTGTGTATAGTTTAACAACTAAATTCATGTTTCCACAATAAAGCTAGAATTTAGTTGTGAATTCAAATTATATTGTGTCGATTGTGCATGAATTTGCTTCAAATCATCTACATTTATTTATATCAGAGGTGGTTGTGATGTGGTTGTTTTTATTTTGGCCTATAAGGGACTTAACTTATATTGAAATTGATGTTTGAATGGGTGGTCGAGTGTGTGTGAGTCAAAAATTCAAGTTCCATTGCCTTGATCACAACACTTTGGGTTTAAATTCAAATTTAATTAGGTTGATATAATCGACATGTGCCCTCAATTTTACGCATTTCCTTCCATGACAAGTGGTTATTGCATTTTATCACTTACAATATTATAATTAACCTAATTGCATTAAAAAAGAACATTAATGGGTGGTTGGGTGTGCACGGGTCACCAATTCAATGTTCATTATTTAAAAGTCAAAATTTAGGGCCTTAATTAAAACTAAATATGGTTGATTATACATTAATTTGAATGAATTCATATGTGTTTTCCCCAATAGTAGGTGGCTATGGTGTTTTTGTAATGATTTTAGTCTATAAAGGATTTAATTTCAAGAAAATTAGGCATTCAAAGGGGTGGTTAGGTGTCCATAGGTCATAAATGCAAACTACATTTCCAAAATTACACCACTTTGATTCAAATTTGATCTAAATTTTATCAATCATACCAAGTGTATCTAAAATTATTTGCATTTTCCTTAGTTTGAAGCATATATGTTGTTTTTGTGTTAGTTTCTTCCTTTAAGGAACCTATCCATAAGATAAAGTAGCATAAGTCAATGGTTATGTGTGTGTAAGTCACCAATGTAACCTAGTCTTCCCTAATGAAATTTATTTGCACTCAAATTTCAAGTGAATTGGAGTGATAACATGCAAATGTGACCAAATTTTTGTATGACTTCCATAGTTTCAATTGGATATGATGTTTTTATGTCACTTTTTGCCATTAAAAGACATATACCAAACTAAAAAAAAGTATAAAGTGGTGATGGGTGTGTTCACATCACCAACAAAACATGTGTTTCCTTAGTCACACATCATTGTCTAGAATTCAAAGAGAATTGAAGTAACCATTTAGGAGTTTGCCCCAAATTCTCTGCTTCTCCTTGCTTACAAGTTGATGTAGTGTTGATGTTCTTTTTTATGTACATTATGGGACCTAATTTCTAGTAAATTCAACATAGAGGAGTGAATAGATTTTTTTGTGTCACTATTGTTAACTACATTACTAGAATCACAACACTTTTTCCTAAATTCTAACTAAATTTGACTAATAATTCACAAATGTTCTTTAGAACATCCACATTTTCCATAATCATATAAATATATGGTGTTTTTGTCTTGCATTTATCCTATAAAGGATTAACTCATAAGTGAACTTGGCATAAATGGTTGGTAGGGTCAATGTGGGTCAATAATGTGACATATTTTTCCCCATTCATGTTTTTTTGTAAAATATGAGGTGAATTATGAAAATTGTAAACGAACATTGCAAAATTTATTCTTATATTCTATAGCCACAAGTGGATATGGTGGTTTTTTTTTTTTTTTTTTTTTAAATTTTGTACCTGTAAGGTACCTAATCACAATTAAAATGGTGGTTGGGTGTAATTGGGTCACTAATGCAAGATATGTTGCTCTAATGACTCTTGACTAGGAAAAAAAATGATGTTAAATGGTGTGATCATGAAAAAATTACACTTAATTTTCTACATTTTCCTTGGTCACAAGTGGTTATGATGTTGAATAAAGTTCATGTCCATCTCAATATGCCTATTGAATTGATGTTATATAGTGTTGTGTTTAGTATGAATATCTCTTTGTTTATCACACCAAATCAAAGTGGGATAAAGTTGAGGAAATCTAAACTGACCAAAAAATTATTGTAGCTAAGGATCCTCTTGTACAAATTTAACAACACCTTTATACTATGCCTTAATGGATGATAGTGAAATAGTTTTTTGTTTCTTTCATTCACATGAAATAATCAGAGCCAAGGAAAAAGATGAATCCATAAGTAGATTGGTGGGAATGAACACATACACCCCAATCTGAGTCTATGAATCCCTCAATCATTTAAGAATGACTTGGAATATATTGAATTTTAAAATTTAAATTCACCTATATATAACATAAAATACACTCGGATACTTTCTAATGACTTTTTTGAGTCTCAAGGGAAAACCATGAGACAAGGTTAATAACAAATATGATATCCAGATATGTATGTGTCAAATATAAAAACTACCTAGTAACTTTCTATATAATGTAGGATCAACAAACCTAGATTTTAAATCAGTAGACAACTTGATATCTGACTCATATGGCATGAGATCAAGATTAAAATCATGCATGGAGAAACAATGAAGAAGATATATATCATAATTTTGTGGGTCAATATAGATTCCCTCATGAGATTGATAAACTTGTACACCAAGAAAGTAGTGCAAAAATCCTAGATCTGTCATATCAAACCATGCCTTAAACTTATGTATAGTATCTAAACTACCCATGAGGATGATATCATCAACATATAACACAAATATTAAAATATACTCACCTTATTTTGGGATGTCAACACTGTTATCAGATTGAGAATGATAGAATCTAGGATCTATTAGAAAACTATCCATCTTCTAGTACGAAACTCAAGGAGCTTGTTTGAGGCCATAAATATAATGATGCAATCAAGAAATAATTGAAGGTTCTTGTATTAATCCTAAAGGCTTCCCCATATTGATCACCTCTTTGATATCATCATTTAGTAGATTACTCTTCATGTCCATCTATTATATTTTCCACCAATGTAATGTAACAAGGAAGAATTAAAGTGTACAAAATCCATCTTTAAAACACGAAAAAAAGACTCAGAGTAATCAACCCCTTATAGTTGGTAAAATCCCTTAGCTAAAAGATGTGCATTTTACTTATCTAAATTACTATTTGATGTATATCTAGTCTTATAGACCCATTTACATCACACAAGTTTTCTTCCTTTAGGTAGAAGCACTAACTCCCACATGTTATTTTTTGTGCGTGAAGAATATTCTTCTCACATGGTAGCTTCCCACTCAGGTTGACCAGCCACCTCATAAAATAAAATTGGACCATTAGAAATTGCATTTTGTATAAGATTAATACCAAGATTATGAGCTTCACTATGGAATGGATCAGAAGGATTGTGAACCAAATCACTAGGTATTTTCAAAGTAGATTGTACCCACTTTTATCCATTTTATGTAGGAGGAGGTGAATGAGTAGTTTAAACATTTTTATCTTCATCAATATCAGGAAGTCTATTGTCACTATTATTTGCAAGAGGTATTATGATGCAAATAAAATAGGCCAACCTTTCGGAGGCCATAACTTTTGACTCATATCTCCATTTGAGACATTCGACATGCGAAAATGACCATCTCAAAAAGTTCATTATTGTCCTAAGTATTTATACCTTCTTAGGGATGTTTTAAATATTTTTTAGAGGCCATACGTGATTATTTGAGGGTCTAAAATTGTAATTGAATTATTTTTTAAAGATTTTTATATTTTTAGAAATTGTATATTTTTTGGACTAGATGTCAATTTCAGATGAATTTTATTAGATAGGTTAATTTTAGAATTTAATATATTTCAGTATATTTTTAAAGCTATGTGCCTTGCATGTAAAACTTAATATAAATAGTAGCTATTTAAAACATACATTTATTATAGATTTTAGTTTTTTTAATTTTACATGTCTAATATATATTTTTAGTTGATGATTTTATAATCATGGTTTGGGTTTATAATTATTTCAATTCATTCAATATTAATCAATTCTAAACAATATTTCAACATCTTGATGTATTAGTAATTTTATTATCTTAATAGTTTTCAATTTCATTATCTGGTATTAGAGCAAGTTTGAATAATTGAAGAGTAAGACATGGTGAGTGGACAAAAGGGTATTTCACAGATGAACTAGACTATATAATAACTATAGAGGCAATTGGAATAATTAAATGAAGTTATCACCATCTAGAGAAGAGGATAATGTGGTGATGAGGAGGACATAGATCATGATTTTGAAGTTTAGCAAGAAGAAGAACAACAAGAGAAACCACCATTGATGGAAAAGAGGATGGTTTGAAATTTAGAAAGAAGAAATGAAGGAATAAAGGTTGATGTTCTAGATTATTGAGGCATTTTAAAACAAGAGGAGTTAATAGATTGGATGAATAGCATGGAAAAATTCTTTGAATGGAAGACTATGAGAAAAGACAAGAAGGCAAAGTTTGCATGCATGAAATTGAAATGTCATGTAATGATTTGATGGGATCATTTGTAGAAAAAGGTATATAGAAAATGTAAATAAAATATTAACTCATGGAAAAATATGGAGAAGAAGCTTAGGGATAAATTTCTTCCTGTGGATTATGCATAAACCCTATACTAAATATTTTAGAATTTAAGGCAAAAAGATCATAGTATAAAAGAGTATTCATATGAATTTTATAAGCTTTCCATATGAGTGAAGAATGATGAAATAGTAGAGAAGATGGATAAAAGATATGAAAATGGTTTGAAAATTTCTATACTAGATGAATTAAGCATGAATAGAAGACTTTCCATGAAGGAGGTTTACCAATTAGCTTTGAAGGTAGAAAAAAAACAAAATAGTTAGAATTTTAAAAGCACATATATTGGTCCAAGAAGAGATGGATCCCTTCTAAATAAAGGATGAGGTGGGTTTTATAGCACCAAAGGTTTGTCTAATACCCATAAAGGTGAATCATCATGTGGTACGAGAAGGCAAGATGGCAATAGGGAAGGGTTTCAATACTAACAAAGAGTGTTTCAAAGGGGATGAGGTTAGAATGGTGCTATAGGATGGTTTCCAAATCAACATATATATTAAATATATTATATATGTGGAGAAGAAGGTAGAAAATCATTTTATTGTCCACACTATCAAGATCAAGAAAGGAGGCAAGAGGATTACCTAAGAGTGAATCTAGTTGAGGTTGAGATAGAAGAGAAAAATATTAAAGTTGTACTAGCAGAGGTTGGATATAATCTCATGATGAGAAAAATGATCACTCTAAGGAAGGAACAAGTAAAAAATAAATAATTTAGTGATGCATGGTTGTGATCAAATATTTTTCAATAAGATATACTTTGGTTGGAAGGGTATGTAATGTAATTATAGATGGTGGTAGTTGTGAAAATATGGTTTCTAAAGAAGTTATAGAGAAACTAAATTTACAAAATGAAAAGCATCCTAATCCATATCATATTTCATGCTTTAAAAAAGGGAATGAAGTTACAGTAGATAATAGGTGCTTAATAAAGTTTTCTATAATAAAATGTTATATTGATGAAATATGGTATGATGTTATTTCAATCGATACATGTCATGTGTTATTTGGAAGACCATATCAATTTGAAAAGAAAGTAATTCATGATGGATAAAAAAAACATGTACAATTTATGGAAAAGTGGTACAAAGGTAGTTTTGTTACATCTTAAAGAGGAAGATAAGATAGAAATAATTATCTCTACAAAATAATTTATCAAATATATGAAGGTATTAAGTTGTTGTTATATATTAGTAGAAAATAATAAAGGCATGAAAGTGGTGTTAATACTAATAAAATTATAAAAAGTATTCAAATATTATGCATATGTTATTCCTAATGAGTTACTAGATGGTGTACCACCGAAGAGAGATATTCATCATCATATTGATTTCATTCGAGGGTCAACTTTACCTAATCAAGCATCACATAGGATGAGTCCAATAGAATGTGTAAAAATAAATAAGTAGGTTACTGAATTGCTAAGAAATAAGGGGATAAGGGAGATTATGAGTCCGTGTTCAACACCAACATTGCTAACTCCAAAGAAATATGGAGGTTGGAGAATATGTGTGGATAGTAGATCACTTTAAAAAAATTACAATAAAGTATAGGTTTCCTATAAGTCTTTTAGATGATATGATGCATGTGTTTTTAGGAGTAAAATATTTTACCAAGATTTATTTAAAGAGTGGTTATTATCAGATTCAAATTCATATCTTATAATGAGTATCATAATAGGTGGGACATATATTATTCATGATGAGAATCTTATACAATAAGGTTGTCTCGTCAAAGGGAAATAATTATGCATTGTAGTTGGGTCTCTATGATACAATATAATAATTGAATTACATATTGATGGTTTGGTTGGACATTTTGGTAAAATGAAGACAATGGATTTGTGATGTAGAAAAAAAGGTTCCCAAAATTTAGTTTAATATTTTTTTAATATATTTTTCTATTTTTAGAAATTGTATATTTTTAGGACTAGATGTGAATTTAAATTAAATTTTGTCCCATAGTATAATTTTAGTGTTTAGAATATTTGGTTATACTTTTAGAGATGTATGTGTTCGCATACGTGACTTACTAAAAATAACATCTACTAAAAATAGAAGTTTTATTTTAGACATCAATTTTTTTAGAATATTTGCATGTCAACTCTAATCTCTTATTTTAGGCTTATTTAAGCATAGTTTTTGGTTTGTAATTATTGGAAGTAATCAATATGAAATAATTATAAGTATTTTTTCAAAATCTTATCATAATTATAATTTTCTTATTATTGAGAGTTTTTAGATTCATTATCTAGTATCAGAGCAAGTTCAAATCTTACAGGAGTAAATAATGGTGAGAGGATGATGAGGTATGGGACAAATCAATCAAACTATACAAGAGCTCTAGAGGTGAGTTCAATAATTAATATAGTTTATCACAAATCCGCAAAGAAGACAAGGTGGTGATGAGGAAGACACATACCATGATGAATACATTCAACAAAAAGAACAACAAGAGAAGCCATCATCAATGGAAGAGAGGATGGTTCAGGTTTATGAAGAAAAAAATGAAGGAATCAAGATTGATGTTCTAGATTAAAGATATAGTTTAAACCCAAAGGAGTTGATAGATTAGATGAATAGCATAGAGGAGTTCTTCGAGTAGAAGACTAGGAGAGAAGACAAGAAGGTAAAGTTTTCATGGATAAAATTTAAAGGTCATGCAATGATTTGGTGGGATCACTTGAAGAAAGAGAGATATAAATAAGGTAAAAATTAGATTAGTTCATGGAAACAATGGAGAATAGGTTGAGGGAAAAATTTATTCCTATGGATTATGCACAAATCCTATACAAAATATTTTAAAATTTGAGGTAGAAAGATCACAATATACATGAGTATACAGATGAATTTTATAAGCTTTTTGTATAAGTGGATCATGATGAAATAAAAAAGGAGATGGTTTCAAGGTATGTAAATATTTTTTAAATTTTCTATTCAAGATGAATTAAGCACGCATATAATATATAACACAGAGGAGGATTATCAATTATCATTGACGACAAAAGAAAAATAAATAGAGAGAATTTTAGAAGGACATCTACTGGTCAAAGAATGGGTGAATCCTCTCTAATAAGGGGATGAGGTTTGTTTAATACCACTAGAGGTAGCGTTAATTCCAATAAAGGTGAATCATCATGTGGTAAAAAAAGGCAAGATAATAATAGGCAATTATTTTAATACCAACAAAGAGAAAGAGGATTTCAGAGAGGATGAGGTTAGAGTGGTGCTAGAGGATGGTTTTTAAATTAGTGTAGACATTATTTTTGTTATAGATGTGGAGAAGAAGGCAATAGATCATTTGAGTGTCTAGACTATCAAGATCAAGAAAGGTGGCAAGAAGATTTCCCAAGAGTAAATCTAGTTGATGTTGAAATAGAAGAGAGGAATATTGAAGTTGCACAAGCAGATATTGGAGAGAATCTCATGATGAGAAGAACCATGTTCACTCCAAAGAAGGAACAAGTGAATATTAAATAAGATGGTGATGCATGGATATGATAAAATATTTTTTGAACAAGATGTACTTTGGGTGGAAAGGTATGTAAAGTAATTAAAGATGGTGGTAGTTGTGAAAATGTGGTTTCTAAAGAAATGATTGAAAACTAAATTTGCAATGTGAAAAGCATCATAACCCTTATCTAGTTTAATAGTTTAAGAAAAGGAATGAAGTTATAGAAGATAAAAGGTTCTTAATCATGTTTTCTATAAGAAAAACTTATAATGTGAAAATAAGGTGTGATCTTATTCTGATGGATGCATGTCATGTGTTATTGAGGATGTCGTGGCAATTTGACAAGAAAATAGTTCATGATAGAGCAAATAATATATACACTTTTTGAAAAGGTGGTACAGACGTAATTTTTTTACCTCCTAAAGAGGAAGAGAAGACAAAAATTATGCTCTATACTAAATAATTTATCCAAGATATAAAGGTAGTAGGTTGTTGTTATGTACTAGTAGTAAAGGAAGAAGAAACGAAGATGGTGCCAATACCAACAGAAGTAGTAAGAGTGTGAAAGAATATGAAGAAGTTATGCTTGATGAGTTACCAAATGGTTTACCAATTAAGAGATACATTCAACATCACATTTATTTGATTCAAGGATCAATGCTACCCAATTAAGTAGTTTATAGAATGAGTCGAATAGAACATGCAAAATTAAATAAACAATTTACTAAATTGCTAAGAAAGAAAGTGATAAGGGAGAGTATGAGTCCATGTGAAACATCAACATCACTAACTCCAAATAATTATGGAGAATGGAGAATGTGTGCGGATAGTAGAATAATTAATAAAATTATAATAAAGTATAGGTTTTCTATACCTCATTTAGATGATATGATGGATGTGCTTGCAGGAGAAAATATTTCACCAAGATTGATCTAACGAGTGGTTATTATTGTATTCAAATTCATAAAGGAGATAAGTGGAAAACTGTATTGAATACTAAGGATGGCTTATATTAGTGGATGGTGATGTCATTCAGCTTATCTAATGCACCTAGCACATTTATAAGGGTGATGAATATAGTGCTACAAGAATATATTGGCAAGTTTATGGTTATTTATTTTGATTATAGTTTGATATTCATTAAGACTAAAGAAGAACAGTTAGAACAGTTTAGAATGACAATGGATTTGTTAAGAAAACATAAAGTTGTACATAATTTTGAAGAAGTACAAGTTTATGCAGAATAATTTGGTATTTTTGGGATTTTTAGATTAAACAGATGGTGTGAAAATGGATGAACAAAAATAAAGGCAATTGTTGAGTGGCCTATTCCAAAAATTATTAAAAAAGTAATAATTTTCCATTGTTTAGCAACACTTTACAAAAAAATTATTAAATTTTTTTGTAGTATTATGGCACAAATAACAGATTACATGAGAGGGAAGGAATTTGCATGGACTAGAACATCCATAGAAAGCTTTGAAATTTTGAATAAAAAGATTACAGAAAGACCATTTTTAGCATTAAAAATTTATAACAACGTATTTGTGGTTGATTGTGATCCTTCATTTGTGGGAATTAGTCCTATGTTCAGTCATTAAGGAAAGCTAATAACATATTTTAGTGATAAATTGAATAAGGTAAGAATAAAGTTTTCTGCTTATGATGTTAAACTTTATGCAATTGTACAATAATTAAGACATAGGAGCCATTATCTAATGCCTAAGGAGTTTATAGTATTTACATATCATCGGGCTTTGAAGTATGTGAATACACAAAAGAAGTTGAATAGTAGGGATACAAAGTGGGTTTCTTTCTTGCACGGGTATACTTTTGTGTTGAAGCATAAATCAGGAAAATAGAATTAGGTAGTTGATATATTGAGTATGAAGGTAGTGTTATTAACTACTATGATGAGTTAAGTAGTTGGATTTGAAGATATTAAAGAATTATATGATATTGATCCATATTTTTATAAGATAGTTAAACAATGCAGAAATCCATTAATAGGTGGGATAAATATTATTTATGATGATTATCTTATAATAGAAGGTTATCTCTTTAAAGGGAAACACTTATGAATTATAGTTGGGTCTCTACGAGACAATATAATAAGATAATTACCTAGTGGTGGTTTGACTAGACATTTTGGTAAGACGAAGATAATAGCTTTGGTTGAGGAAACATATTTTTGGCCAAGGATGAAGAGAGATGTGACAACGTATGTTTCAAAGTGATGAATATGTTAGCTCACTAAAGGACATGCAAAAATTACTAGAATTTACATGTCATTTTTGATTCAAAGAAGACCATGGATAGATTTGAGTATGGATTTTCTGTTGGGATTTCCGAACACATAGAGAGATATGGACATAAAATTTCTAAGTCATTTTTGGAGGAATTTTTGGAAGAAGATGGGTAATAAGCTAAAATTAAGCGTTGCATATCACCCATAAAAAATTGGACAAATAAAAGTTGTGAATAGGAGCTTGGGAAATTTATTGTGATGCATAGTGGGAGAGAAGCCAAAAAAATGAGACTTGGATTTACCACAAGCTGAGTTTGCATATAATAATTTAGTGAATAGATCAACAAGAAATCCACCTTTTCAAATTATTTATTAGAAAAATCCTATGGGTATTTTAGAGTTGGTATAATTTCCAATTGTAGACTGAATTAGTGATGATGCGGAAGTGTTTGCAAAGCATAAGCAGTAGTTACAAGGAGTAAGAAGAATGTTGCAAAAAAGTAATGAGAAATATAAAGGAATAGTGGATATTAGAAGATGATCCAAGGTATTTTAAAAAAGAGAATTGTTAATGATTTACTTGAGGAAAGAAATATTTCCAAAAGGCACATACAATAAGTTGAAGTACAAGGAAATTGGACCATGAAAAATTGTGAAGAAAATCAATGATAATAATTATGAGATGAGTTTACCATAGAATTTCAATATTTCTCTACTATTTAATATTTAATATTTATGTGAATTTCATGAAGAATATGGTGAAGCTGATCAAGATGAAAAAGTAAATTGATAGCAAATTTTTCCAAAGAAAAATAAGGACAAGATAGTGTAGGTTTTGGATATGAAGATAGTCAGCAAAGGTAATGGAATTATAACAGGTATTTGGTGTAATGGGAAGTATTGAAGCAAGAAGACAAAAATTGGATTATAGAATGGGAGATGAAGAAGATTGACAAGGAAAAATGGTAGGAGTATAATCAGGGCAACTCCCATGAGTTAAGTTATTTTCATCCAAAGGATAATTATACAAAAAAATAGGGTTTAAAAATCTAGTTTAATATATTTTTAGATATTTTTAAAAATTGTATAGTTTTAGGACTGGATGTGAACTTCATTTGAAATTTTTCCCATACTCTAATTTTATTGTTTAGAATATTTTGAGATATTTTACTAAAAATAACAGCTGCTAAAGATAGAAGTTTTAGTTTAGACATTAGTTTTTTTAAAATTTTTGCATGTCAACTCTAATTTCTAAGTTTATTCTTATTTAAGCATAGTCTAGGTTTGTAGTTGTTGGAAAAAATCAATATGAATCAATTCTGAGTATTGTTTGAAGATCTTAGCCTATTGGTAATTTTCTTCTTCTTGATAGTTTTTGAGTTAATTAATTTGGTGCAAGAAAATTATTTTTAGCCAAAGATGAAAATAATTGTGATAACATATGTTTCAAGGTGTAAGACATGTTAAGTGGCTAAAGGATATGCCAAAAAATACTATATTATACATGTCATTACTATTTTTAAGGGGACCATGGACATATTTGAGTATGGATTTTGTGTTGGGATTGCCAAGAACATAGAGAGATAACAATTCAATTTTTGTTATTATAGATAGATTTTTTTCAATGGTTAATTTCATTACATGTACAAAAAATAATGATGACACTAGAGTTTCTTAATTATTATTTAAGGGTATTATGAGATTGAATGGTCTTACCAAAAATTTTACTTCAGATAGGGACATGAAATTTCAAAGTCATTTTTGGAGGAATTTATCGAAGAATATGGGTACTAATATACAATTCATTAGTGCATATCACCTGAAAATATATGGATAGACATAAGTTATGAATAGAAGCTTGGGAAATTTTTTTAGATGCATAGTGGGAGAGAAGCCCAAGTAATTGGACTTAGTTTTACCACAAACTGAGTTTGCATATAATAGTTTAGTGAATAGACGAATATAAATGTCACAATTTCAATTTTTTTATGAAATAAATCCTATTGGTAGTTTAGAATTTATAAAATTGCCAATTGCATATCAAATTAGTGATAATGAAAAAGCATTTGTAGAGTATATATAGTAGTTTAAAGAAAGAGTAAGAAGAAAGTTGTAGGAAAGTAATGAGAAATATAAAGCATCAAAAGATGTTAGAAAAATATAAAAGGTATTTGATGATGTAGGTTTGGTAATGGTTAACTTTAGGAAAGAAAGGTTTCTAAAAATCACATACATAAAATTGAATTTCAAGAAAATCGGACCATGTAGGATTGTGAAGAAAATCATTGACAATGATTGTGAGCTGAGTTTGCCACAAAATTTTGATATATCTTCAGTATTTAATGTTTTATATTTATATGAATTCCATATGAAATATGATGAAGGTGATGAAGATGATGAAGTAAATTTGGAGCAGTAGGTTCCAAGAAAAGGAAGGAAAAGATAGTATAGGTTTTGGATAAGAAGATAGTGAGAATAAGGCAAGGGAATTGTAATAGGCATTTGGTCCAATGGGAAGGATTATAGAAAGAAGAAAACACTTGGATTATATAATGGGAGCTAAAGAAGATTGAAAAGGAAAAATGTTAGAAGTACAATTAGGGTAACTCATAGGATCTGAGTTGTTTTCAACTAGAGGAGAATGATGCAGTAAAAATTGGCCAACCTTTCAAATGCCATAAATTTTTACCCATAGCTCCATTTGAGATCTTCCACATGCCAAAATGACCACATTGAATTTTTTCTCTCTCATAAGTAGGTATAATTTCTTAGGGATGTTTTTGATATTTTTGGAGGACATACATGATCATCTGAGGGTCTGAAATTGTGATTTAATGTTTTGTGGAATTTTTCTATTTTTATAAATTATATATTTTTAGGACCAGATGTCAACTTTAGTTGAATTTCATATGACAGGTTAATTTTATAATTTAGGATTTTTTTGGAGATTTTTAGAGCTAGGTGTGCTTGCATGCAAAAATTACTATAGATAGGAGATTTTTAGAGCTAGGTGTGTTTTTTTAGATTTTACTTTTTTTTTTAATTTTTCCATGTCAACTCTAAATTTTGAATTGAAGATTATTTAATAATGGTTTAGGTTTTTAATTATTTCTATTCATTCAATATGAATCAATTCTAAATATTTTTTCAAGATCATGTCCTATTATTAATTTTATTGTCTTGATAGTTTTTAGTTTCACTATATTATCAAGGATAGATAAGAATCTAAATCTGATACCAAAGGAGTAATATTGTTATAAAATTTAACATCTCATCAAAAAAATACATCATTTGTGATAGGATGAAATAAGAGATATTCCTTGACAACTTAGAATTGACAATAATTATGAATTCTTAGATCTTTTTCTCTATATATTTTCATATGACAAGTTAATTTTATAATTTAGGAAAATTTTGGAGATTTTTAGAGCTAGGTGTGCTTGCATGCAAAAATTACTATAAATAGCAACTACTAAAAATAAATGGTTTTTTTAGATTTTAATTTTTTTTAAAATTTTTGCATGTCAACTCTAAATTTTGAATTGAAGATTATTTAATCATGGTTTAGGTTTTTAATTATTTCAATTCATTCAATATGAATCAATTCTAAATATTTTTTCAAGATCATGTCCTATTATTAATTTTATTGTCTTGATAGTTTTTAGTTTCACTATATTATCAAGGATAGATAAGAATCTAAATATTATACCAAAGGAGTGATATTGTTATAAAATTTAACATCTCATCAAAAAAATACATCATTTGTGATAGGATGAAATAAGAGATATGCCTTGACAACTTAGAATTGACAATAAATATGACTTCTTAGATCTTTTTCTCTATATATTTTCAATTGTCATCAACATCAAACAAACCATCCTTACAAAGATAGAAAATCCAAAAACATCAGGTTTCTCCCTTGACCAAGATTATTCAGGATTCTTATTCACCATTTTCTTGTGGAGAATGTGATTATAGATGTAATTTTCATAATTAACTACTTCAACCTCAAACTGAGTTGTTAATTCCTTGGACTATGTCATACAATTAATCATTTCCTCGAGTGTTCTATTTTTCTTCTCAATAACACCATCATACTGAGGGGTGTAAAGGCACTATACATTTGTCTTATGCCACTCCATATAATAAGACTAAAATTATTACGTACATATCCCACCCCTACCCCACCCCATTTTCTTTGAAAATATTTTTTGAATGAATCCTTGAAGTCATTGAACATTTTTTAAAAGTATCACTTTTATACTATACAAAATACCTTTAAGTCCTATGATTAAAATAATCAATGAAGGTTAATACATATTCTATATAAGAAAATTAAAGAGTGGGAAAACAAATTAAATCACTATGTGCTAGCTCTATTGGATCCTTATCTCTCTTAGTAGGTCTCTCTAGAAAGTTTTTTTGGTGTTGATTTCCATGCATTCATACTAAACAAACACCATCATTGAAGGAGACCTTAGTAAGGATTTTTTCCATGTTTTAGAAACTCAACTATTTAATCAAGATGACAAAGGTATTGAATGCTTTGAAGTTTTTTTAAAAAATCACTTTTATACTATAAAAAATATATTTAAGTCCTTTGATTAAAATCATCAGTGAAGGTTAGTACATATTTAATATAATGACATGAAGGAGTGGGAAAACTCATCAAATCAGTATGTGTTGACTGTAGTAGATATTTATCTCTCTTAGCATGTCTCTTTAGAAATGTATCTTTGTGATGATTTCTATTCGTGCATACTAGACAAACACCATTTTTGATGGAGACCTTAGTAAGGATTTTCGCCATGTTTTTCAAACTCAGTTATTGAATCAAGATGAAAAAAACCTTCATCAAATAATTTTTTTCCAACTATCATCATGAGAAACTAAAGGATAACCTACCAAGATAACAAACTTATCAAATACATACAAGTGTAGACTATGGTTCACTAGACCTATTTATGATACATCTTGTGGATCATTAAATTGTCTAATTATTAAATTATGTGGATAAAACACCTTAATTTTTTGACTACTAGAATTAAAAAATTGACACATGGAAAATAAGTTTGAAAAAATATTAGGAACAAGGAGTACATAATTATATACCCTTCATATATATCAATACTGTTGGAGTCCAAAATATCAAATGATGATGTGTTTCCCATGATAATATGGATAAATTTTATAATTAGAGTGAGAACTCCAGATACCATAGGAATGAGTTAAATTATTAAAGCCATCAAAATCAAATATCCATCTATCTGATGTGGGATACTATTCTCTATTACAGAGATATTTTTCTTTCTAGAAGGTAGAATAAATTGAAGGTACAATAATATCTTAGAAATGTGATTATAATGTAAAATTTTTTATCCTTTTGTGGCATGATTTATATAAGGGGGTCCAGGGGGACAACAACATCCTATGGAGTCCCCCCTAGTGGGGGTTTGTAGGAAACACCCCCAAAATAAAAAAATCAAGGATTCAAACCCTTATTTCTATGAAGATGAATTAAAGTGTATTCTATTTTTAGAAGAAAAGTCTTAATGACATTTGTTTACTCAATTTTTATTATGACGATTCCTAAAAGTGCTTCACCAATTAGGCATATTTATCTTTTTATAATTCAAATATATTATACATATTGAGTTTACATGTAATCTATTCATCTTAGAATTAATAAAACTTGATATCTTGCACCATGGATTTTTCTTTATCTTTGCTAAGGTTTTACCATGTAAATCCCATGTTTTTTTCTCATGCATGATGAGTACTTTTACATTTAATTACCTCTATTATTTCACTATGTTACTCTTCTATTTATATAGAGTTCATGGTTTCCTAAAAATTATTATCAGAGTGATGTTACTCTTCCTTTATAGTAATTATGGCCTATATTTGTTATTATTTTTTGTATCATTAAATGATGAAAGTTATGAATGCAGAGTTTGAGGTGGAAAAGTTTAATGGAAGGAAAAAAATTTAGTTGTGGAAATTCAAATAACATGATGTGTTGGTGAAATAGGGGATCCATAATTCCCTATATGTAAAGTCAAATAAACTTATGATGATGAATTATGATGAGTGAGAAGAGTTGGATACAAAATCTCTTAGTACAATACAATTATTTTTAGTAGATAAGGTTCTTTTTGACATAGATGGAAAAAAGATTATTGTAGGATTATGGAATATATTAGAAGGATTATACATGAAAAAATATGAATTAAATCACATTTAATTTAAGAGATATTTTTATACATTACGAATAACATAAGGCAATAAAATTTTTGATCATTTATTTTTTTCAATACTATGTTATGCCAGTTGACTAGTATTGGTGTGAAGGTTGATGATGAAGACAAGGAAGTCAGCTTGTTATGTAATTTGATCTATTCTCAAGATCATGTATTAAATTCTATTATCATTAATAATATTGATGATCTTTATTATATTTATATTATGGGAGCATTATTGGATGAGGAGACACAGACAAGATCTAGTCTAGAGACTTTTACACCTGAAGCTATGGTTGTTAGGGGAGGATATAAATGAATAGGTAAAATATCTAGAGTCATATCTAGATCTATGTCATAATCCATGAAAATTAAGACAAAGTTTTGATACTATGATAAATTAGGACATATTAATAAGGATTTTTGGAAGAGGAAAGAAGGTGAAAAGAAGGAAGAATCCACCAAAGAAACATATCAAGTAGAAACGAGTGAAGGTATGAGTGAAGAAGTTTTACCTTTTTGTATTTTTCCACTTATCATCATAAATGGTTATAGGATTCTGGTGCTACAAATTACATGTGTCCACATAAGAGTTAGTTTTATTCTTACAAAACCATTGATAGATGTTTGGTTCTTTTAGAAAGGAATGTTTCTTATAAGACTTAAGTAATTAGTATTATTAAGATAAAAATGTTTGATGGTATAGTAATGAATCTAATAAAAGTAATACATGTACTAAAACTTAAATAAAATCATGTTTCTTTGAGTGAATTAGATTCCTATAGTTTTACGTTCATACGTCAAAGTGGATCTCTTAAGTGTCTAAGGTTGCCTTAGCTGTAATGAAGGCTTTAAATTTGGTAACCTTTACATACTAAAATGGAGTGAAAATATTAGTCATGTAGTGGTGGTATCTAGAACAAAAGAATATCATGCTCATCTATGGCATCTATTTTGGTCCATAGTGAGAAAACGTTAAAGGAATTGAAAAATATTGAACTAATTCCTTGTTTAAAATCTTTACATTTTGATTTATGTAAGAACTTTCTTTTTAGAAAATAATGTAGATAGATGTTTAGTGTCGAATGTCATGTAAGTAATGGTATTATTGACTATATTTATTCTTATATTTGAGGTCAAGCCCTAATTTTGTATAGAGGATCACTACATTTTGTTACGTTTATAGATTATTACTCTAAAAGGGTAAGTGTCTACTATATGAAAAGAACGTCTAATGTTTTTAATGTATTTAAGTAGTTTAGATAGCTGGTTGAGAAGAAAATTAGAAAGTCAGTCAAATGTTTTAGAACAGACAATGGAGGTGAGTTCACATCCTTGGATTTTCATAATTATTACAAGGAAGAAGGGATTTAAAGGAAAGAAACCACCAACTACACATTACATCAAAACATGAATACTAAATCCATGAATACGATTCTTATTGAGAGCATGGAGAAAGCTCAAGAATGCAAATTTGGATAGATGTTAATGGGTAGAATCAGTTCATACAGCTTTCTATTTGATAAATCATTCACTATCAGTTGCAATAGGCTATAAGATCCTAGAAGAGGTATAGATATGCCATCCATGTGATTAGTTAAATTTTATAATTTTTGGTTGTAATGCTTATGCAATTTTTAATAAGAATTAGTGTTGAAATTTAAACGCAAGATCTAAAAATTACATCTTTATTGGGTATGGTGAAAGAGAAGGTGTTAATGGATATAGAGTGTGTAATCTTACTACCCTCAAAACATCATTAGTGGAGATTTATAGTTTGATGAATCATGTTTTCTGAATTAGATATAAAAATGAAGGAAAAATGTGAACCAGAACATCAACATGTAAAGGTTGAAATTGATCCATCTTCAGATTCTAAAAATGAGGAAATTCAACCATTTTTTGATGGTGAAGATGTTTTAGATTTAAATCAATGTGAAGAAATACCCCAGTAATTAGAATTATGGTCAAAACATAATGAAACACATCCATAGCCAGTATGTAGATCTACACATGTCAAACATCCTCATATTAAGTACAGTATCAATATTTTTATTGTTTTGATTTCTAATGATGGGGAACCTTATTATTATTATGAAGAATTGGAAGATGCAGATATTTCTAAATGGAAAATAGAAATATAAGAGTAAATGAATGCCTTGGATAAGAATAAGTCAAAAAACCTAGTACAACTTCCAAAAAGCATAAAACCTATTGGCTATAAATGGTCAAATAAAAAATAGGTGTTAATGAAAATGTTGAAAGGTAAAAGGCTATATTGGTGGAAAAATTATTTGCATAGAAAGAAGGTACTGATTATGATGAAATATTTTCACTAGTTATTCAACTTGTTCCAATTCAAGTTGTTTTAGTATTAGTGCCTTTACTTGATTCGGGGTTAGAGAAATTAGATCATTAAAAAATATTCTTGCATGGATATTTATAAGATAATATATATATGGAACCTGAGGGTTTTTAACAAGTTAGAAAAAAATTATTTGTTTTCAAAGATTGCAAACCATTATATTGCCTAAAACTATCACCCATGCAATGGTACTAGAAGCTTCATTCCTTCATGGGAAGCCAAAATATTGTTAAAAGTGAGTATGATCATTGTGTTTATTTCATGTTTTTGGACAATGTCCTATTCATTATATTGTATCTATATGTTGATTATATGCTTTTAACAAGAAAATACATGGCACAAATCAACATTTTAAAGGCTCATATATCTAGGGCATTTGACATGAAAGATCTATGAGTAACAAACAAATCTTAGTCATGGATATGTATAGTTACAACAAAAATGGTAAGCTTTGGTTATCAAAACAAAGTTATTTGGAAAAGATACGAACCAAATTTATTATGAATTATGTGAAACTAGTTAGTATCCCCTTTGATTCCCATTTCAATCTTTCTTCAAGTCTATTTCCTAGTATTGACAAAAAAAAAGTAGTATATGTCTCATGTACCATATACTAGTGCATTAGGAAGTGTAATGTATGCTATGGTATATACAATGCTAGTCATTTCACATGAAATTAGAGTTACTAGTGCATATATGAAAAATCCATGTAAATAAAATTGAGTAGCAGTGAAGTGGGTATTTTTCTACTTGTGAGGCACAAGTGACTATTGTATCACCTTTAATAGATCTAGTGATTTTATAGGAGATATAGATAAAATAAGATCAAATTTATGTTAATGACCTATTATTTAGATGTTGAAGTTATAAAATATTATTATTGTATTAACTACTAAGGCAAAATATGTGGCTACCTATCATGCTTATTATGAGGTAATTTGGATAAAGGGATTATTAGGTGAGTCTGGAAGAGAAAAATACAAAATGAAGGTATTGTGTGATAGCTAGAGTGCAATTTATTTATCCATGAAGATCCAACATATCACAATAGGACATAATAGATTGCAATGAAGTACCATCTTGTTGGATGAGTGACTGATGAAAGAAAATTATCCTTCAAAATGTTTAACATAGAGGATAATATTGTTAATATGTTCACAAAATTAATAGTATTATAAAATATAAAATGGTGTTTGGCTTCTCTTCGCTTGTCGAAAAGGTGATGAAATGGTTGACAAGATATTAGATGAAATTATTATCAAGGTGGAGATTCTTAGATATGCAAAAAAAAGGTTAAATTTTGGATCCTTTTTGGCACTATTTATAACCCAATCCTTGAAAATGGTTGTGGTGGTGGGGTTGGAGGGAACTAATGACCCCCCATTATATTAAGATCACCAAATAAATCACTAGCTACTTTCAACCTAGATTTTACCCATGTTTATATGTTTTGTATAGGATTCAAAGGATCAACATCAAATGTTTTACCTTCATCAATATCAGGAAGTATACCCTCACTATTATGTAGATGAGGTATTATAAAGGATTGATAAGACACTAAATATTTTGAAAAAAGAGTGATATTATTCTCAAATTTAACATTTAATCGAAAAAAGACATCATGTGTGACAGGATGAAAGAAGAAATATGCCTTAATATCTTGTAGTGGAAAATAAATATGATCTCTTTATCCTTTTCTCCATGTATTTTTAATTATCATAAAGAACAAACATGTAAGCATTACATCCAAACACATAAAATCTAAAAATATCAACTTTTCCCCCTGACCAGGATTATTCAAGAGTCTTACTCACCATTGCCTTATGAGGACTATGATTTTATATGTAATTTTCATAAGTAACTAATTTAACCTTAAACTAAGGCTTTAATTCCTTGGAATGTATCATACAATTCACCATTTCCTTGAGTTCTCTTTTTATTCTCAACAACAACATTTTTTTAATAGTGTAAAGGTAATGTGTATTGGTTTCATACCATACTCTGTATAATAAGACTAAAAGGATTTACTTAAATATCCCACTTGACACTTTCCCCTACCCCCATTTTCTTTATAGATATTTTTGACGTGAAGCCTTGATTTCTTCTCTACAAAGGTATTAAAGGCTTTGAGGATTTTTTAAAAGTCACTTTTATACTATTAAAAAACACACATATTCTCTGATTAAAATCATCAATGAAGGCTACCACATGTTTTAAACCATAAAATGGAGTGGGAAAACTCATCAAATCACTATATACTAGCTCAAGTGGAGTCTCATCTCTCTTATCTTGTATTTATAGAAAGGTATATTGGTGAGGATTTCCATGCATGCATCCTAGATAAACACCATCTTTACTAGAGATCTTAGTAAACATTTTCACCATGCATTGAAAACTCATTTGCTGAAGATACCAATATTCAAGATGATGAAAGCATTTATATAATATTTTTTTTAGAATTTTGGCATGAGAAACTGGAAAAGAACCTACCAAGGTATAAAATTTATCAAATACATAGAAGTGTTAACTATGATCCACAACACCTATTACTAACACATCTTGTGGATCATTAAATTTTTAAATTATAAATAATGTGGAATAAACACCACAATGTTTGCACTACTACAATTAAATATTCGGTACATGTAAAATAATTTTTAAGAAAGAAATTAAGAACAAGTAGTACATCATTATAGACTCATCCTATATATCAATAATTCTAAATCCTAAAAATTCAAATAATTATGAGTTGTGCGTGATAATCTGAGAAATGTTGTAATTAGAAAGAAAACTCAACATATCATAGGAAGGAGTTAGATTATTAGATCCATAAAAATCAAATATCCATCTATCTAATGTGGGTTAATATGCTCAGGTGGAGAGAGCTTTCCCTTCCCCCATGGTCGAATAAGGTGAAGGTACAATAATCTATTAGATATGTGATGAAAAAGTTAAATTTTAAATCCTTTTTTGGTGTAATTTGTATCCAATCCTTAATAGGGGGTGTGGGAGGAAATGGTCCCCTTAATATTATTTTAAGGGGTCTAGGGGGCAGTGGCATCTTGTGGATCCCCCTTACAGGGGCTTTGAGGTAGTGCTTTTGAAGTAAAAAAGAAATTTTCACGCTACTTTTAGGAGGAAAAATCCTAACTTTGCTTTTCCAATTAGGTATATTTATCTTGTGGAGTTCACATGTAACTTACATGGCAAGTTCACATGTAATTTATTCATCTTGGAATTAGAAAAAAATTATATCTTGTACCACATATGTTTCTTTATCTTTACTAGAGTTTTACTATGTAAATCCTATGTTATTTTCTCATGTATATTAGGTAATTTTTATATTTAATTATCTCCATTATTACAGTATGTCTTTCTTTTGTTACTGTATAATGCATAGTTTCCTAACATAATCCTATTTTGTTTCAATGCTATTTATAATGCTTGCATTTTTTATAACATCTATACCCAAAATTGTTTCTTTTGTTACAATATAAACATGGACTATAAACCTTATTTTTCATGAATAATTTTGTGGTTTTGTTAAAATTAGAAGGTTTAAAGTACTTAGTACTAGAATCTAAAGACTTATTTAATTATACAAGTTTAGTAGGAACTCCTGATTCTGGTACATTAATCTCACTATTATCCATTACATTGATCTCATTGTTTCATAATTTATTATTGTTTATTATTTTATTTATATAATTTTTGTTTATTTTAATTTTAAATTTATTTATTTATTTAATTTTTTAATAAAAAGGGGTAAAAATAATATTAATAAGAAAAGAGGATTACAAGAAGAATGGGGGGTAGAAACCCCCAAAAGAAGACAACAAAAATAGAAAAACTAGGCAGTCGCCCAACTAGACAATATTATGAACCTCCCTATCAACCTCCAGAATTCTATCCAAATTAGAACGCAACGGTAGGTGGAAAGACCACCAGTCCTCAATGTTGCCACCATCCAAATGGTTAGATGCCCATTTAGCTAAAAAATCTACTGCCCTATTCCATTCACGTAGAATGTGAGCAAAAGTAACACTATCCATAAGCATGCAAATCCACAAAATCTATTGCACAATCAGAGATAGCTGCCAATTGACGTCCACCACTTTCCTCTTGATGAGCAGGTTAAGCAAGACTTGAGTTTTTGATTCGTAGATAATCCTATGCCAACCTAACACTTGGGCCTTCTCAAGGGCATAAAGAATGGCCTGGCCTTCCATCATGTTAATGGTTTATAGCCCCTCAGGAATCAAAAAAAGTAAAATCACCGTACCTTCAGAATCCCTTCCTATCCCTCAAATACCAGCAAGACCCAAATTACCTCTGGAGGAAACATCTGTATTGATCTTAAGAATCCCACTAGGGGAATGCTGCCATTGACCAATCCTGAGAATTTACTCCTTGACCTACTTGCTCCTCCTGACACATGCAGACTTACTAGATAACTGTTAGAATGCAAGTCACGCCACCACCTGAGCGTCCTATTTGGTCAAAGGAAGGTAGATTGTGCACTTAGCTTGGATAGTTTCCTTGATCATCCCCAACACTTTCTACCAAACTTGCTACACCATGACTCTCACCCCCATAGAAAATTTGCCTATTTCGCTCAAGCCAGATCTGCCAAAATAGAAAAATGGGGCTGCCCAGCCATACATCCTTCAAAAAGGGCATTCTTGAGGGGGGAATCTCCCAAGCCATTCCAAAAATTGACCATAGATTGAGTATGAAGACATGGGCACTTGCAAACATCCCACCAATAATGCCAGAGTTGCAAGGCAAAGGGGCAATGCAAAAAATGTGAGCAGAGTCCTCCTCGGCCACTCCACACAACACATATAGAAGGGCCTTGGAAATGTCTCTTCCAGAGATTGTCCCAGGTCAAGCACCTATTCCAGGCTAGCATCCAAGCAAAATAGTTGCATTTAGGCCATATGAAGTTATTCCAGACTTGTCTCCACCACTGCACTTCCCTCCTGCCCAATCTCTGAAAAAGTAAAGCCTGATAACTAGAAGAAACTATGTATACTCCCTTGGGATTGGGAGACCAAGCTAGCTCATCCTCCTCCTGAAGAGGACAATAATGGCACCTAGAAAGGATGCACAATAGCTCCTCATTCTCTTCCTGCATCTCATTAATAGGCCAAGCTTTGAAAGCTTTCTAGCGAGCAACCTCTACCTGTCCTTGAGTAATATAGGTTTTGAAGTCAGTCACCCGAGACCAAACAGCATCAAGGAATCTCTGACAAAGGTTTAACAAGTTTGGAAACTGAGAAATGATGGGAGGATATCCATCCCAAGAGTCAGACCAAAAGAGAGCCTTGGATCCCTGTTTACAAATCTAGAATAAGCCTTTCTTGATGAGACCAACCCCTTTTTTGAGAGTACCCCATATAGCCAATCCTTTCCCAATGAGCGGATAACAAGGGATGTCCCTCTAAATGGTTCTAGAATAGTATTTATGTGAGAGAATTTCGGCCCAAGATTTGTCTTGTTCGGTACACCATCGCCAATAAAGTTTGGCCACCAGAGCAATACCATTTAAGTCCATCTACCTCAGACAGAGCCCACCATATTGTTTGGGGCTACAGACAATCTCCCATCTAATAAGGCTTCATTTAGTGGAATTCAGACTACCAGCCCATAAGAATTTTTTGGTAACTGAATCAAGCTCCTTAACGAATCCCATCAGAGCAACCTGGAGCATACACCTGTAAATGGGTAAAGCCTACACCACAGATTGGATAAGTTGAACCCAGCCCATAAAGGATAACCACTTGTGTGTCTAACGATTCACTTTTACCCTAAATTTCTACAAAATAGTCTGCCAAGATTCTTTGGAAGTATGGTCAGCCGAGATAGGGATACCTAAGTAAATCAAGGGGGGGTCCCAATCTGAAAATGAAGAGACCTCATGATCTACTGCTGAATAGGACCTAGAGTATTGAAGAAGTAGATGGATGACTTATCTTCATTTATCTTTTATCCCGAGGCCATAAAATAAACATCTAACACCCTGCGTAAATTAGTAGCTGCGGTCATTGTGGCCAGGCGCATAAGGGCAGTGTCATCAGCAAATTGTAGGTGGGATTGAGCTGGCAAATCCCCTCCCCAACGCCATCCATGGAGATGACCTTCCTCTCTATTCCTGCTGATCAACCACCCCAAACCTTTATCAAGGAGAAGAAAAAGGTATGGAGACAGATGATCACCTTGTCGCAGCCCTCTAGTAGCACCAAAAAGCTCCATGTGTTCTCCATTGATAAGCCTGAGAAGGAAGATGAGGAAATGCAGCTCATGACCCATTGAGTCCATTCATCTGCAAAGCCAAAAGCACAAAGAACCTTTCACAAGAAAGACCATCTGACCCTATCAAAGGCTTTGGCCATGTCCAATTTAATGAACATCACCTTATCTTTAGAGCTGGCCATGGAGTGAATGGACTCAATAGCAATAACAATACCATCCAGGATTTGCCTGCCTTTCACAAAACCACTTTACTCTTCAGAGATCACAACACTCAGCCCTCTTTTTAACCTATCTGCAATGATTTTAGAAATAATTTTGTAAACCACATTGCAAAGGGTAATAGGGTGGAATTGGGTTAGCCTATCATCACCTTCGCATTTGGGTATGAGAGCAAGATAAGTCACATTTTTAGCCTTAAGCAATTGCTTATTCCGCTAAGATTCTTGGACAACAGCTAAAAGGTTGAGTTTGATGATATCCCAAAACTCTTGATAGAATTCAACTAGGAAGCCATCAGCTCTAGCTATTTTCCCTTTTTTATCTGAATAATGGTTTCCTCAAGCTCTCCAAGTGTGATTGGTTTCATTAAATTTTCATTCATTTCATGCATCACCAACGATGGAATGGAATAGAGAACCTAAGCTTCTTCATGAGATTCCCCGTTAGCATCTTCTCTGAAGAGAGTAGAGAAGTACTACACAACCTCCTCTAAAATTTTTGGAAAGGAGTTAAGCTACTCACCTCTTTCATTGACCAAGGCCGAAATGGAATTGCCATGTCTCCTAGCTTTGGATGAATTGAAGAAAAAGGATGTATTTCTGTCCCCCTCCTGGAGCCATTCGATTTGAGCTTTCTGCTTCCAAAAAATTTCCTCCCGTAGCTCACATTCCTCCAAGTCTTTCAAAGCCTGAGTTTCTTCTTGTAATAAGTCTTCAGTCAGTCCTTCTTCTCTTATAATTAACGTGATACCATCAAGCTTGGTTTGCGCAGCAGCCTTAGCATGGAAAATATTCCCAAAACTTTGGTGATTCCATCACTTGAGCTTGTACTTCACATATTGCAATGCTTTGGCAAAAATGTACATCACCGTACCATGGGCCGACCTACCCCAACGCCACCAATTGGCAACACACTCATAAAGAGATTGATCCCTCAGCCACATGAGTTGAAATCTAAAGGAAGGAGAGTGCGGATGATGTTGTGAGACACTACTACGCTTGATGGGCCAACGGTCTGATCCTCTCCAGTCCAAAATTTCAAACCTCATAGACCACATTCCACCAACCCAAAAGGCTGAAACCAAAAAATGGTCAAGTCTCTCAGCAATATAAAATTTCCCACTCCTATGGTTGTTCCAGGTGAACTGACCATTATTGGGCCTGATGTCAACTAAATTCAAGGTTTCAATGAAGTTGCGCATAAGCAAAGTAGATGGGTCTAGCCTTACAGTGCTGCCACTCTTTTCAGTCAAATCAAGAATAACATTAAAGTCACCTGCCATTATCCAAGGGTGGAAGGGGGCAAGGCTACAGATAAAACTTATGTGGTCCCATAGAGAGCTTTTACCCCACCAATCATTGGGAGCATAGATGTTGGAGAAGAGAATGACTTCCCCCATCTCAAAGCTGGAAGCAATCATAGTCATAGAGTACTTGGAAGTCAGCCAGCGTATGAGGCCAAACTTACGTAGGTTCCACAGACAAGCTAGTCCTCCTGAGTATCCAATAGCACCAATGCATTGACATTCTACTTGCCACCACAACTTGGGCGCAAGTCTGGACATGTCTTCAACTGAAAGCTTAGTCTCTTGCAAGAAAAGGACATCTAGCCTATAACATTTAATCAGGTTGTGAACAACATTTTGTCTGGTGATGTTGTTCAAACCCATTACATTCCAAGATATTATAATCATTTCAGAGAGCTCAAAAAGTGTGCATCCAGAGTCTTTACTGACCCGACTCCACCAAAGTCTCTCCCATTAGCTTGATCTTTTGCTGGTCCTTTTTTCTGCCAGGCTTACCAGATTTCTCTCCCCCTCCTTTCTTAAGGTCTTTTTGCTGAATTCCAAGACGAGGAAAAGATTTGTTGCTTCTTACTACGCCTGGATACCAAGTTTTCCCAGTAAGGGGTATATTTTTGTCTTCATTAGGGGGAGCAACTAAGGAAGTCATTCCTTCTAAAATTATCAGCTACTGGTCCATATCCATATGACAATCTCCAGCATCTTGTGTTTTAGTTAAAGCCCCTGAAGCATTGGTCTCCCGAGCTGGTCCCTCAATTCCCTAGTAAAAAATCGTCAACCCAAGATTCACCTCCTACTGGTTAAGGTCATCCAATATTTCAAATCTATTGAGCGAGTCATCCAATTATCTTTCCTTTGGGTACCATTTTTGGCCTCTATTTCTATATTGGCCTTTAACCGACACAAAACCATCAGTATCAGGTTTTTCACCTAGAGTCAGACCCCTGTCCTTGTCAGTACCAGAAGGAGTGTGAATAAATTGTGCTGGCAGAGATGCAGTAGATTTTTAAGTTGGACACTATCACTGCAAATGCCCATAAGCATGACATAGACGACAGCAGAAAGGGAGGGTTTCATAGTCCAACTGTTGTACCCATGTGAAAGGGCTCGTGATCATTTCAATAGCATCTGGTAATGGCTTACTAAGATCTATTTCCACACAAATACAAGCATAAGTTATTACCTTTTTCCTCAGGAGTGACATTGAGGATCCTACTGGCCTTCCCAGCAAGGATGCAAGCAAATAGAGGGTGTCTTCAAGGTACCATTCCACCAAAAAGTGGGGTAGACACATCGGCACTGGGACACAGTTTGGTAGTTCCTCTGAAGGTATGAAACTAGCATGCCAGGGCTTGATAAACAAACCCACTTTATTATGGAAGTAAGGACCTCCATAAAAAACTCGTTGACAATCTGTTATATAGGTAAAAGTGACCATGAAATAGCTATTGGTGAGCAGTGTAATATCCATGTCTCCTTTTGGTGCCCACGTCCTTTGAGCCCAAGCTTCTAAGAATAACAGCGACATCCTAAGACCCAAAAAATTGCAGTGTAAGGAGTGATTGGAATAGTATTCAATATTTTTAGCAATAATTTCCATAGGTATGGCCAGCTTGGGCCTCTCCTTGCATCTTTCCAAATAGTCATTGACTTTGGGAATACACATACTTGGTTGCTTGAGAGCAACAAAAGATCCTAAACCATGTAAAAGTGGAGCCTTCCCATTGCTGCTCACTCCGTCGGATGACTACTGCAGCCCAAGCACTTCTCGGTAGCTGCACCCTACTTTTTGTCCTGTCGCGCCCTGCCCTACTACACCCTCCTACTCGCCTTCATCAATCGCACTCACCAAATATTTATTCACGAATACTGAGACTCGTCCATTTTAATTTTAACTTTATTAGTTGAAAATTATTTCATATTTTATTAAGATAGAAATATGATGTTTCTAATATTCGTAAAATATGATTATATCAACTTAACTTTCTAGTATGTAATATATTTTATTTTTAATATCTGAGAAAAAAATTTCAATAAAAAATATCGGCACAACATTTCAATATATTCATTATATTATCTTTGGTTAGTTTGATATTAATTATTTTAAGGATTTCTAATAAAATAAATAAATAAATAAATAAAAATAAAAATAAATTTTAGATGGACCATTTTGCGTCATGGATAAGATTGACCTAAAAGTTGGTTATCTTGTTTGTCTCCTCGTTTTTACCACTTTTGATGTGATCAAGTATGATGAAGCTTGGCCACCTTCATTGACTATTTTTGGTTTTTTAATTTTGTAATATTTTTTTCATTTTTAGTGATCATACTTGGGATGTTTCTTATTAATTATTATATTTATGAAGTATTTAAAAATTTTATTCGATTTAAAAGATTGGAATTTAATAATTGAAACTGATGGTTATTTATATATATTTATTAAATAAAAATCAAATATTTGATAAGGATAGTTAAATTATTAAGAATAGGATTGTGCTCTTGATGATTTCGATAGTGTGGATAGATTTTACTCATAAATGTCTAGTCAAATGGACTTATTGATTTAGATATATATTTAGTTAATGTTATAAATCTACTATATATTAATTTTTGAAATATAGACAAAAATAGTAATCTTCTATATAATTCAATGATTCCATATAATACCATCAAACATATAATTAAAAAATATATATTCTAAACATAAAAATTAATTAATAAGTTTAATTTTTATGAATAATATTAATTTTGATATTTATTTAATTGTCATTTGTAATTTTTTTTTCAAAAAATAAATAGAAAAATTATTGTTTTGATCAAAATATAAAATTGGAGTTGAATTTTTTTTTTCCAAAATATTTTTTAGGCTTCATACATTCTTGTAATTAGATTAACTCGTTTTATTTCAACTTAATAGAAAACTTATTAAAAAAACGTTAAAGTTAATTTTTAATTAAAATATGTAAAAAAAGGTATAGTAATAAACTTTGAAAATAATATCTTGCTACATTTTTCACAAATATATTTAAAAAATATATATTATTATTACAATTTGAACAGAATTAAAATAAGAAAATTTAAAATAATGTCTATATATTTTTCAAATAAATATATTTAAAATATTTATATTAATTGTATATTTACTTTCATATAAAATAATTAAAATTAATAAAACTTATCATTCCTACACATACTTTCTCGATCTATCCATCAGGATTTATTTTTATAGTTCTATAAAAATTTAATTTTATGAATCCCAAAACAATTATATACTAATTAGTTTCACAATCCCAATTATCTCACCAAACGTAATAATTAAAACTACAATCTTTATATCCCAATTATACCAGTCACGTTCTGAAGGTAATTATATAGCAATTAGTACCAATCTTCATTATAAAAACATTACTATGAAAGTATATAATATTTCTTAACAATTTAAATAATATTTTTATTATTAAAATTATAATTTGATAATCAAATATAATAATTATGTAAAATTATTTAAAAAAAGAAAGCCTATTATACTTTCTTTCGAAAATATATATATAGAGAACTTGTATCTAATTTAGTTTACAGCCTATAGTCAGAAAGATAAATTGAAAGGAACTCCGGACATTTATTATTTCAAAATCCTTGCTTATCATCCTCACTGTCCTTTTAAATACCCAAATGAAAAGGAAAATAGTTTCATTCGTCGTCCACAGGGAGCTACTTGGTACTGATGAAGGCCTACTACTAGTAGAACAGATACTCCTCGTCCTCATAATATTTGTCAAATTGTTAATTGTAAAACCTGTCCTACGATTGTAGACTCTACACGTTAAGATTGTACGATTGGATGATTCAATCATTTCATAGCACTAAGATTGAAGCAATACAGTAAGATCATGGCTGGCAAAGATTGTAGGTATGTAGTCTTGGTCAATCACTACGCATATAATTATGTTTATACCGCTCCGCATAGAAGAGTCAATAGGTGAGTGAATGACGTCATCTTTTTCGGACCAACTACACGACGAAAAGGTTGTAGGGTTTGGTTTATCGTCGAAGCACGAACAATTTAGTTGTCGCATTGCGTCTCGCGCACAAGCCAAATCTAAGCACTTGCAAAGTATCTTGGTTGATGGAGGGTCAGCATAGCGTTGTGTAGATGCAATGTGAGATAGAATTGCGTAGAAGCAATTTGGGATAAAAATGTAGATTGGCAGATACATTGACAAGGTGTTATGTGGTGTCCTATTAATGGATGTATTTTTTTTTTAATTTGGGAGGCATGGATACATTATCCCCCAGATGTCCTATGATAGAAAAGTAAATACTGCGCGTGCGGAGGAGGATGGATGGAGATATATTTTGAATCCATTGGAGGAGGGGGGAGAGATAGTGCACCAAAATCATTTCGTTAGGCACAATGACAAGAAAGACAAGTTTGAGGAAGAGAAGACCGAGTGCTCAAAGATGAAGAGCGATGTTGGGCAGAGGAAATAAAGTGAATATGAAAACCAAGAGACGGTTGAAGATTTCAGTGGGTAGTATCACAATGAAGGAGAAGAATGGATGTTGGTGCAACCAAAAAGTAGGAGATCTTGTGACCAAGTTTGCTACTCCATAGATTGAAAGGTGAGGACTATTTCACATGGCATAAAGGTGTTTTAAGTCGTTTTACCTAGGATTAAAAGGGTGGTTCTACCATCTAACTTAATTATGTGAGTATCATATTCATACAATTTCTTATCTGAAATGTATAATGTAAGAGGATCTAGTTTCATAAGAAATCTTTTACGAAAAGTGAATGTATAAATCAATAAAGAATTAAAAGAGAATTTTATATAATAATAAAATTTAAATTTTTTTAAAAAATAAACGTATCTCAATTTTAATTGACAATCAAGAGTTCTTTAGAAATAACTTCACCATAATATGTAAACAAATAATCTGGACCGTTTAAGATTAAGTTTGCGAACCATTTAAAATTAAGTTTCTAAAGAATAATATTTTAAATCTCAATAGATCTGTCTTATTATTCTGTCCTATTATTTTTGTTGTTTTTGACAGAGCAAAAACATGTCGACCAACTCGCATTTTGAAAAGAAACGATTTATTTATTTTTATATTATTTTTGATACACGAAAGACTCGAAGACAGATATTGCCATATTTTTACTTTTTATTAAATAATTTTTAATTAACTATTAAAAAAATATAAATTTATATTTCCTGCTAATAAAATACATATTGTTTTAAGATTTGAACTGGAAAAATCTAAAATGTTAGAAGTATTTTAAATATTTGGTATTAACATTTTTTTTGGTATGTGGCTATTTAAAATTAAGACCCACATGAGAAGAAAAATCAATATTAATTAGTAAACGAAATTATTTATATATTCTAAAATTAAAAACTATACCCTGCAAAACTTATTTCGTATTTAAAACTTGGATGTAAATATCAAAATACAAAATAGGGCAAAAAGAGAGGAATTCCATAAATTTTCATACTGTTCATGGGAGTAAATAATTAGTTAGGCCGAGTAATCCCAGTGTAAAATTAAGTCATATCCCAAACTAATATTGAAGGGAACAAAAACTGAAATAAAAAAATAATATCTATTTTTGCAAGGTATATTATACAATCAATGAGAAATTTTAATACATTGGTCTTATGGAGGAGTTTTGAGCTTATTTTATTTTTCCAAAAAAAAAATTTCAAGCTAGGCATAGTGATGAATTTACATTAATGACATATATTACCAGTCAAATGACAAGTTTTGAAGAATTTATTAGCATTGTTAATCAATGTAATATGTGAAAAATTCAAGATATAATTCTTAAGATGGATATCTCTCACAATTTTTTAAATATACATTTTAAAGCTATTTATACTAATCAAACTATGTTCTATATTTTAGTAAAATTATATATATATATATATATATATATATATATATATATATATATATATATATATATACTAGTCAAACTATGTTATATATATATATATATATATATATATATATATATATATATATATATTTGTGTGTGTGTGTGATTTAATTGAGTATCAAATTAAGTACCGTAATATGTTTTTAGTGTATGTAGAATGAGAAAAAATATAAATGAACTTTCATGAAATGAATTTCAATTTAGAAAATTTCAAGTTTATTGAAGTGGTAAGGTTTTTTGAGTGCTCAAGATGATGTTTTTTTCCATTAGTTATGTTCTCTCCCACTCAACTCCACTACTAATTGGATGATCTACAATACATTTTATATTCGATCCGATGGAACAAAATATCAACATAAGGGGGATTCGGTATGGTCGAGGCACAAATACGGCTTTGATGTTGTGTGGATTTTGGGCTATAAGTGACCTAATTATATGCAAAATTGAGATAAATTGTTAGTTGTATGTGTGGAATTGAACTCTTTTACCTACATCTCCTAAATTAGGACATGAATTTGAAATAAATTAGGTCAATCACACATGA
>JARHVA010007785.1:597500-600000 GCA_037957365.1 Torreya grandis
GTCTAATTAGGTATTTATGACTCTCTCTTGTCTCAGTCTGCATGTACTGCTCCGTATTATCTAAAAAAATACATAAATAATTTTATCCATGTTATAATATTTCATAATAAAAAATTTAATCAAGTTTCATTTGTGTAAACGCTTGATATTCCATTTTTTTAAACCCAAAACTAGGGTTTCCTTGCTCTACATAGACTCGAGAGGGTTAAAATTTTACTGTAATGAATATTTATTATTATCAAGGAATTAAAAAATATCAATAAATCCTATCTTATATTTCATAAAATTAATAAATCTCAAATTTCCTTTTATTCACTTCCAAACTCACTTTAATGCACTATTATAAAGGACTCTATTAACACAATCTTCCTGTAGCAAGCTAATACAAGGTTTTATGTACACATTTGCTTACATAAGTTTTGAAACACTCCATAAAAAATATATTCAAATATTTTATACCTTATATGTGATAATCATACTAAAATAATCTTTGTCCATACAAATAATTCATTATTAAGACCACTCACACAAGTTTACTTGATTCTCACTTGTAGATAAGGCAATTACAAACTCTTAACATGAATATTTATTCTTATTTAGAAATAAACATAGTTTATATGCATGAAATTAAAATTAATCAAATGAATATAATCATAAAAATCACATAGATACTCAAAACACTTTACTTTAGAATATTAATTATTTATTAGTCTTTTGGATTTCATAAAACATACACAGAACCCCTTTCACGGTCCTGTAAGACAAAATTCTTGCAATTTCTAGTTAAAAAATGAGTTTGAAATAATTTTTAATGAAAAAACACTAAAAAAACCCAACACACTTTATCAAACCACTATTTTCCTTATTTAGACCATTTTAGCTATTTAGACAAGCTTTTGAATTTGACTGTGTCTAGTCCTACAATCCTTACAAGTTTTGTATTTATTTACTCACATATTCAGATAGAAATAAATAAAAAAGAGTTTATAAACATAATATCCTTGATAAATATAACTTAAAAATCATAAATTTATTTATACCAAACTTCCATAGCATCTTTCATTGTCACACAAATTCCATACTTAGTCACCCTTAACACATAACATAGTAACACAGTCAACAGATAGTTAGATAATAAATTGAAAAAAAAATTATTTATTTTATTGGAGTAACATATTCATCTCAAATTAATCCAATATATCATCATCATACAAGCTTATACCTCTCTTCTCACTCCCAAATCATGTACTATTCATCTTTTAATTGTATTATTTCCTTCTTTCTTGCTAGTTACTTGTATGAAGGTAGTTAGAAACTACTTGCCTAATTTAATTAAATTTAATTAACATTATATTAAACATTTAACCACCTCAAATAATCTAATAATACACCTAAGACCTACCCAAAATAAAACCCATCACTTAAATTACACACAACACCTATTAAAAATCTAGGCTACTTCACACATACTAAAAATTTTAAATTGGAGTCTTGGTAGGAAACTCTCCCAAGACAAAACATCAAAAAAATAGACACATATTTAATATATCACCATATTGGGGTCCTTATAGGACTTCTAACATAAAAATTAACATAAATTATAACAAAACACACATAGAATACATTGAATTTTTAGAGTGATAAATTATGCCTTGCATCATCATACATTGAATTTATTATATTGAGATGATCTAAATATGCATATTAAAACTATGTTAAATATATAAATTAAAAAGAGATGATTTACCTATAATTTACTAATTCTAATGTAGTTTTTCATTTGGAATAGGCATAAAGTGGGCTGGAAGGACATTCAGGTATAGTTTTCAGATTATGGATATCATAATATTGGTGCTCTAGACAATAGCATAAGCCTACGATGGCTACATAGATGATATTATCTATATTTTATGTTAGTTTAATGTAAAAAATAGTTTTTATAATATGATTTTATCACCTAGATTTTTATGTTTTTTTATTCACCTTTGTTATAGTGCATTTAGGTCTTGGTCGTGGATTGTTACTCCTTATGAAATGGTAAAATACTATTTCTCCATCTTCATAGTGACCTTAGGTAAAATTGGTTAGTGGGCACATAATGTTGAATTGAACCCAAATAACCTAATATCAGAGGGTACAATATACATATTTGATATTCTTTAAGAGGGACTCAGACTCATTTAGGAATCTCATATCTGTTGGATTTTGCATGAATAATATAATATGTGCAAAGTAAGGACAATAGTTACATTGCTTGTCACATAGAAAATCGGGATTTGGGTTAATCCTTTAGTAGTTAAAACCTATAGATATTCAATCCATATGATTGGTATGGAAATAGGAGTAAACAGGGACGCTTTATTCAATTGAATACTCTTTGGTAAGAATAAATAGTACGATTCCCATATTGATAGGTGTGGAATGAATGATGGTTGATCTTATATTTATATCAATCAATTTCGAGTAATAACTCACATAAAATAACATAGGAAAACCATTA
>JARHVA010007785.1:607500-608872 GCA_037957365.1 Torreya grandis
AATAAATAAAAAATATTTTTATAACCTTAATATCCTAAAAAAAATATAAATTACCAATCATAAAGGTATTTACACCAAACTTCCATATCATCTTTCATTGTCACACAAATTTCATACTCAATCACACTTAACACATAATATAGTAACACAATCAACAGATAGATAATAAATTGAAAAAAAATTATTTATTTTATTGGAATAACATATTAATCCTCAAATAAATAGAATATATCATCATAATACCACCTTATACATCTCTTCCCACTACTAAATCATGTACTATTCAACTTTTAACTATATTATTTTCTTCTTTCTTGATAGTTAGTTATATGAAGGTAGTTACAAACTACTTGCCTAATGTGATTAAATTTAATTCACATTTAATATAAATTTAACCACCTTAAATACTATATTAATACACCTAAGACCTTCCCAAACTAAAACCCATCATTTAAATGACACACAACACCTATTTATAAATCTAGGTTACTTCACACTTATTAAATTTTTTAAATTGGAATCTTGGGAGGAAACTCTCCCAAGACAAAAAAATCAAACACATAGACACCTAATGACTCTAACACCATCTTGGGGTCCCTATTAGTCTTCTAACACAAAACTAAACAAAAATTATAACAAAAGATAGTTAGAATACATTGAATTTTTAGAGTGATAAATGATGCCCTACATCATCATACATTGAATTTATTATATTGAGATAGTCTAAATATGGATAGTACAAATATGTTAAATAAATAAATGAAACATAAATTATTTACCTAGAATTTACTAATTCTAATGTAGTTTTTCATTTAGAATAGGCATAACGTGGGCTTGAATGACATTCAGGTATAGTTTTTAGATTATCGATCTGACAATGTTGGTGCTCTAGATAATAACATCAGCCTAGGATGGTTGCAAAGATGCTATTATATTCTTTGATGTTAGTTTCATGTACACAATACATGTTAAAATATGATGTTATCACATATATGCTTATGATTTTTGATTCACCTTTGTTCCAGTACATTTAGGTCTTGGTCATGGATTGTCACTCCATATGAAATGGTAAAATACTAGTTCTCCATCTTCATAGTGACCTTAGGGAAAATTGGATATTGGGCACATAATGTCAAATTGAACCTAAATAACCCACTAAGATAGGGTACGATATACATAGGTTTTTGAGTGAATAATATAATATTTTCAATGTAAGTATAATAGTTACATAGCTTGTAACTTAGTAAATAAGGGGTCAATATGTGTTTATAGTTTAAAAAATATACTATGTTTTCCAGATTAAGTTATCCTTTAGCTTGGATTCAAATCAATTTGGTTAAAAATTCCACTTCTCCCCCATACCACAGGGTTT
>JARHVA010007787.1:0-15000 GCA_037957365.1 Torreya grandis
CTACCAAACATATGTGGAAAGCATAAATAAAAAAATTCTTACATACTTTGGACTTATATGACTTGTACTCAGGTATGTGTGTTATTATTAAACAAATTTGTTGTGGATTGATTCTTATTTTTTATGTTTAGTTTAGTTCTATTTTTGACATGAATAAAAGTTTGAGTTTGAGTTTTGCATTAAAGATTGCCTAGTATATGAACAAGTTGATTTAAGTGCTGAAATGAATTGCTAACTTGTAAAAGAAGAAAGAAACCTTAAACTATTTGTATTTTGAAATAGTATTTTTATGTGATGCATTCCCCCTTGTTTGATGATTATATAAATGAAAATTATTCAATGTATACATGTTGGACATCACTCTTATGAGTTGAGTATGCATATTGTTTTCTTCTTGATGGATATACATGTTTGATGGATATCAAACATTTATTTTGTAAGAGTTCCTTAAATAGAACATTTTATTTGGATTCCACTCATCTATTACTTAGCTAGAATTTCACATTTAAATAAGATATTGATGGTGGTGTGAGTTTTGTATATGTATTAAATTCATGTGGAAATTTTGATGTTTATATGTTTTTATAAACTAGTTCATGTTGAAACTTTTTGCATGCATGAATAAATTATACTTGTACATATGAGAAAAATGTTTCTCCTTCATGTTGGAAAAAAGTTGAAATAATTTTATATGAAGTTGAAATACTCCATTAATAAACTCCTTGATTGTAGGAGAGATTTATATATTAACTATTAATTGTTCATAATAAATTTATGAGTATATTTATGGCTAGAAAATACTAAATTAAGTGTGAAATTTTAATTTTTTTAATATTCTTTCCTTACTTAAAACTAATGGTTGATAGAATAATAAATGTCATAGAAATATACACATGGATACAATATACTTTAGTTTACAATAATTTATATTTTATTAATGATAACACATTAGCTAATGCCAATATAAAATCATTTACATTGATTCAATTATAGGATACCTCCATATCTTATATGTTAGATAATTAAGTTGATCTCAACTCATATCATTGTTCATGATTTTAGATAGTGGCATTCATGCTGATTTGTTTGGATGATGTGTGAACTTAAATATAGTATGTTGGTAATGGTGTAGTGACTTTAATCCATGAATAAGTGGATAGCCTCAACTAGTAGCACTTGAATAATTGCCTTTGATGCCTTGATTTTCATTCCATTATTTATTATGTTCTATTTTATGCAATGTTATTTTTTATTGTATGCTTAGGGGAACTTAGCATAATCTGTATGTGTTCAAATTGATAGATAGTTGTACGAATGATTGGCACTTTAGATATCATCATTGTTTGATAAAGCAACACAAAATTTTATATGTTATTAAATTATATATTTGTTATGGCCCAATTATATCTCAAGGTGTTTTCATGATAAACTTTTAGGTTGGTCTGGAATGACTATTTAACCACCCATGAGTGGAACCTAAACCCACTAAGGGGAGTAAAATACTTATCATGGGATAAGGACCTATAAATAGTCTTATGTGGAAGAAATAGTTCCATATATGGCACCCAAGACCTATACATGTATTCAAACATTGCTACACCTTGAACCCCATAAATACCCTTCAGGGAACCTACTTCCCATAACATCTTTTATGAGTAATTACCCCTAACTAATTATCTCTATTCACTTCCTTTGGTTCCTATTTCAGGTACATGAGAACCTTTAATAAGTATTGATTTCTTCAACAATCAAGGTTTTGTGTCTGACATGCAATCCTAAAATGAATTCTAATATGCAATTCCATTTTTTTTCCCTTTGGGGTTATTCCAAAAATGTATCTTCTCCCTCCTAAAATAGTAACAACACTTTTTAGAATAATATAAACACATATTTTGAAATGTAATATCGATTAAAGATCCTCTCACAATATGGCACATGATAGATAAATGTTTAAAAATATTTACCTTTGACACACAATTGAAATTTTTTATGGGTAAATCTAGTCTTATGATTATTTAGGGTGAAGGGATAGTTGAGATGGAGAATGACAAATTCAAAAAAATCTTCAAACTATATACTTGTTTGAAAAATTCCACTCCATATATTATATCACACATTCAAGATAATGAAATCCCCTTGAGTTTACAACTATCAATGTTTTCATAAAAAATATCAATGACCAATCCACTATTGTAACCACTATAAAGGTTGATCATCAATCATGATTGTCAAAATTTGAAAAATTACTATTTACTCAACCTTGACATGTCATGGATCTAAACTCTTGGGTAGCAAAAAATTATACACCTTTGTTAGATGGTAAAGTGGTCATTGTACCCTATGTCAAAGACTTTTTTATTGTTTATTCTTTATCTTGAAAGATTGAGATGTTGTCTTAAATTATTTTTGGAATTGAGCTAAGAGATTTCTTATCATGAATCTTTGGAGGTTGGACTTTGACTTTATCAAATAATATTTTAGTTTCAAACCAATATTGGTAAGGCTAGAACATCCTCTCCATTTTTGGTTTTTTGAAAGCCTTAAATTCATAAGGGATTATTTGCATGAATGTTTAATTATAGATGAATATAGAAATTGGATGTTTCATTCTACATTTTCTATAATTCTATAAAATTTAATTTTTTTTGAAGATCTTCTAGCATTTATTGAATTAAAAGAAAAAATGCAATCTCGAAACAACCCCTAGATTATAAAGGATTAACTTTTCATGATCATAAATGTTTCAATATAGGGCATTTGGCCATAGGTTATTGCATTGTTTTTTTATATGAAGGGAGGATCTTGGTGGAAGGGTGATTTATATGATAGTGAAAGTGAATGTAGTGAGAGTAAAAGTGAAGAACTTAACCTTGAGAAGAATATGGAAATAATTCTTGAAAGGTCAAAGGAAGCACCAAGTACATCCGAAGTTGATCCTTATCATTCATAGGAGATAGAAAATGATTCACCAAGGGTAGAATATTTTGATACTAATAATGTTTTTATCTAATTCAGATGAAGTTTTATCAACTAGTGTTTTTTTAATGAACCACAAACATGTGGATGCTTTGGGAGTTTCCATTCCCATCATTATAGATTCATGGGAAGGTGGAAAATGGACAAAAGTGAGTAATAAAAGAAAAATAAACTTAAAAACTAGTTGGAACTACCTATTATGAATCTCAGTTGACTTTAAAAAACAAGTACTAAGGGTCATAATTGTTTTGTCTATAGGATTTATTTTTAGATCTCCAGTGTTGTCACAACATACTTACAACTTGGCTGAAGTTAGTTTCACTTTCTACATGTAGAGGAGATGAATGCATAATCATTGTTTTATCTTTATCTCCTTTATACATGGGTAGTCTCCCTTTTAAAAATTTCCTTTTAACCTTGATAAAAAAAACCTTCACATGTCATTATATCACATGATAATGACTTGAGTAATCACTAGCATGAGTGTTTTGGTAATCTTACCTATTATGCATTATTATAACTTAGTAATCATCACATGGTTATGGGTTTGAGTCAATAATATTCAAAATATTATATTTATTTAGGTTTTGTACTTGGAAAAAACACAAAGAACCATTTCCCAAAATAAAATTTTAGAGATTAAGTGATAGATTCTAGGTGCTTCACAATGATATTATGTCCTTTCCAAATGTTAATATTTAAGAACATAAATATGTGGTCTAAGTCATATATGTTTTCTCTCATATAACATGGGTCTAACTTGAAAAATAAAATATAAGTCTTTGATTACTTCAAAAGTTTCAATGTCATTGTTTACAACCTATCAAATAAAAAAATTGAGAATCTTAGAATAGATAATCGAGGATAAATTATCAAAACTTAGATGATTATATTTTTTTTAAAGGTAGGCACTCAACTTCAACATACTTTACCCTAAACCCCTAAAAAAATTGATGTAACTGAGTGTAAAAGTGAACACTAAAGGAAATGGCTAATTACATGGAACATTCCAAAGACTTGTCTCCATAACCTTGGGCTTAGGAAATTCAATGTGCAAAATAGATCCAAAATCGCACTCACCACTCTTTAATGTAAAATATTAATCCCAAATAAAAAAGGTCTTGTCTATAATTAGATTTTTTTAATATATTTTTTTCAATTATAATGAATATTAACACATTCCAAAGGAAAAGTTGAAATAAATGGAAAGGAAGGGTAGTCCTTGTATCTTTTTTTGATATTGTGAAGATGTGATGGAATATTTTCTTCTTGTTTATATCATAATTAAATTGATTTACTAATAGTATGTGTTATTTTTTCACAATCTTATGCTTTCATACCAGCATCTACTATAACTCCTCCTACATTACTTTATGTTGATTAGGACTCAACTTCTAAGGTCTATTATGGATAATAAACACTTTATATGATGTCTATTATAACACTTTTTTTAGATAATTATCCACAAGTGGGATAATCACCACCTCAACCAGTGCTATAAAACATTCAAAATACACCTATACACCCAACACAACCTTTACCAAAATGTAATTTCAATGTTTTAAATGAGGCTGGTTTATTAGAGGGGGATCTAAGAGATCCAAAAATGACTAGATCACAACATCCTTATGATGTTTTAAATTTTTCATAGTTGGTAGTGACACATGATCTATAGACTTATCATAAAGCTTATAAGAATCATGAATGGGATGGATCTATAGAGAAACTTAGGACTTGGTTCCACTCTTGAAAAGAAGAAAACTAGTTAGGTAAAAGTGGGTGTATTAAGTATACATCATATGGATCAATTGAAATATATAAATCCTGAATAGAATCAAATGTTCTTTCACAAGTTAAGTGTTGATTGTGATCAAACATTCTATCCAGTTGCTAATATGCATTCCTTAAGGCTATACTCTTCTTAGTTGCAACACAAGGATGGGAAGTTCATAAAATGGATGTTGAAAGTTCCTTCTTGCATGGAGACTTGTAAGAAAAAATATGCATGTCCCACCTAGTTCCATAATATTTCAAATATATAGCCTTATATAAAGATTAAAATATTACTTAAATGGTATGAAAAGATCAACGTGTTCTTTATAAAATTATGATTTACATGGAGTTCCTCTTACCCCATGGTATACTCAAATAAATTATATGGGAAACTAATAATTTTGGTCATTTATGTTCATGATGTAATCATCACAATGAATTCCACTAAGTAGATTCAATATTTGTAATCTTAGATAATGAATTATTTTAAGATAACTAGAATATGCTTATTATATTTTCCCCTTGATATTCAGATCTCATAGTTTAGAAATGAATATTGTTAATCAATCCAAGTATTCTCAATACATACTCAACTAATTTGACATGAAAGACTGTAATTTAATTTTGATTTCTTATAAATCTTTAGTCAATATTTCATATAAGTGTTTTTCTCTTTTATTTTATTGTGCACTCTATAATAATTTAGTGGGAACACTTTTTAACTTTGCCTATACTCACCCTGATCTTTCATTTTCTATAAAATTGGTATCACTCTAATATTAAAACCCACATAAATCCATTAACAATCTGAAAATCATTTTTAAGGTATTTTCATTGCACTACTAACTATGGCATTGAGTACAACATAAGAGGAAAAGCCTCAATTTCTAGTTAAACCTATGGTGGGAACATAATTTTTTTTATCTAAATAGATAGTGATTAGGTACGACACATATATCATAAATATAAGCATCATGAATGGGATGGATCTATACAGAAACTTAGGACTTGGTTCCACTCTTGAAAAGAAGAAAACTAGTTAGGTAAAAGTGAGTGTATTAAGTATACATCATATGGGTCAATTGAAATATATAAATCTCGAATAGAATCAAATGTTCTTTCACAAGTTAAGTGTTGAATTGTGATGAAACATTTTATCCAGTTGCTAATATGAATTCTTTAAGGCTATACTCTTCTTAGTTGTAAGACAAGGATGGGAAGTCCATAAAATGGATGTTGAAAGTTCCTTCTTGCATGGAGACTTGCAATAAAAAATATACATGTCCGACCTAGTTCCATAATATTTCAAAAATATAGTCTTATATAAAGATTAAAATACTCCTTGAATGGTTTGAAATTAGATTCTCAATATCGGTATGAAAAGATCAACATGTTCTTTATAAAATTATGATTTACATGGAGTTCCTCTTACCCCATTGTATACACTAATAAATTATATGGGAAACTACTAATTTGGTGATCTATGTTCATGATTTAATCATCACAATTATTTCCACTAAGTACATTCAATATTTGTAATCTTAGATAATGAATTCTTTTAAGATAACTAGATTATGTTTGTTATATTTTCCCCTTGATATTCAAATCTCATAGCTAAGAAATAAATATTGTTAATCAATCCAATTATGTTCAATACATACTCAAATAATTTGACATGAAAGACTACAATTTAATTTTGATTTCTTATAAATATTTAGACAATATTTCATGTAAGTGTTTTTCTCTTTTATTTTATTGTGTACTCTTAATAATTTGGTGGGAACACTTTTTTAATTGACCTATACTCACCTTGATCTTTCATTTTCTATAAACATGGTATCACTCTAATAGTAAAACCCCACATAAATCCATTAACAAGTTGATAAACATTTTTAATATATTTTCATCGCACTACTAACTATGGTATTAAGTACAAGATAGGAGGAAAAGCCTCAATTTCTAGTTACACTTATGGTGGGAACATAGTTTTTTTAATCTAAATAGATAGTGATTAGGTATGATACATATATCATCTAAGAGAAAGTATTTTGACTTTGTCCTTCAAGAAGTAGACTACTATTTTTGTTATTGCTGAGTATAGTGTAATTTTCACTATTATTTGTGAGTCAATTTTGATTTAACACTTTATTTCTAAATTGAGATTCCCATAGACCTAACAAACATCATTATATCTCCATAATTAGAGTGATATCCATATTTCCCAAGACCTATTGGCTCACCCAAAAAATCATATTAAGATCCGTATGTATTATATTCATAAATTGATACATGACAAGGTTGTTTATTTTATGTTTTTATGAAAAAATAACCTGATAGAAAAAATATTTAGGCAACCATTATTTGAGGTCCTATTTTTTAGATTAGACAATTTTTGGAGTGAAGTAAGGTGTCATCCAAGTGGGGATACTTAAGTGATTCCCACGTCCTTCCCTTAATTGAATTAAATAGTTAAGGTAATGTTATTGTATTTAATTATGCATAGACTATTTTATGGTTATAAGATTCACTTATATCATTTATATTTAATATAATTAATGGATAATCACTAATTGGTGGAAAATTATTCCAAGATATCATATTAAAGAAGATAATTAATCAAGTTATTGACTTGATTGAATTATGGCTAATCTTAATAATAAATTGTATTCCAGATAGCCACTCTTTAATTCCTAACCCTAACATCTTTGTTATCAATAAAATAGCATAAACATCTAGTAATTTTTGCATTCACCATGGAAGAGAGTTATATTTATACTATCAATTTAGGGTAGAACCATTTAATCCAAATAAGCAAGCATGCTACTTGTGCTAAATATCTATAGTATTTACAAAGCATTCAATTAATTATATTATTTCATGTATTTCGGGTGTATGCCTTATAGTAGATAACATGATTCTAGTCTATATTCAGATAATTTAATAAAAATAAGGGCATCATATTGTTGAGTATATGCATTGAATAGTGTATTTTTTAAATTGGGTATTCATAGTTGATTGAGGTAAAATTGCACTCTTTTGTAATAAATTATAGGTTAATTGGAATCTTCCTACATGAAATTGATTAAAAAATGGCACAATTAATTGCAAAAAGTAAATTTAGAAACCCCATATTTTTTTAGAACATATTTTCAACTTCAAAATTTCATTACATGTTTTTTTATTTATTCCATTTTAAATCAAATACAAATAAAAATGAATTACATTTTAATTGATAATTTTAGGAGGGGAACATGAAATTGTTGATACTTGACATTACTAAACATTTTTATATGTATTGGCTTTGGCTTTTAGTGAGCCCTTTTTAAATTTTTAAATTGAATCAATGCTTTCATTTTTGATAGGGATGTAGATTTTACCTCATATCTAGGTAGAGTAGAAGCTCAGGTGTATAAATGCACAATCATAACCTTTTGCCAATTGTTCAACTTGTTTTATTCAATGAAAACTAGTTAAAATTTTAAGTAAGAATATCCTATAAAAGGGTGTATTATTCTTATCTCAAATATATAAAAATTCACCCTAACCTACTCCCCAAATCTAAAACACACTTATCATATTATCTCTTTTTTAATATCTCTACACACACTTATTCTCATGTGAATATTACTCATGTAATACCGCTTAGCTTACTAAATAAACCTCTCCATATATTAAATATACACACTAATTAATATTTAATAATGTGGAGTAATAATTTAACTAGCTAATGTACCCATGTGAGTAATAATTCATAACATTCACCCCTTAGTGGTCACACAGGAGAAAACATAAAAGAAAATAGTCTTTTTAAAGTTGTAGTAATAATTAACCTTATTGTTCAGATGCGACCATATTTTGAATTATCATTAATGTTCAATGTTCTTATCGATTTATATTTTCCCCCTTAACGTAAAGTTTACTTTTATGTCATTTTTCATCAAAATTGCATACATTTACATTAAAAGTAATTCTTTAATGTTGTTGGAAAAACATTCCAATAACATTACCTCTTTACAATTTTTTTTTTATCATAATACCTTATATCTCTCAAAAATCAATTCAAAAATAAAATTCCCCTTACCTAAATTTGTAAGAAAAGATAATTATATCTCATTTATAAAAATAAAATTAAAATTGAAATTTGTAGTATATTTCTATAAGCATGTCCCCTTTACAAAAAAAAATATTAACCCCCCTTTAAAAAAAATATTGGAAGAAATTCCTAATAATAACGATTTACCAAAATATATGGTATGGGGTTTTAGGTGTTAGTTGATGCCATGAAATCTACATAGCCAAAGTATTCATAAATCTCTTAATTGCCAAATGAGCTATGTACTCTTTCAAAATTGTATAGGTTCACATTTTGTTTTGATGTTTACAAATATCAAAACAAATAATTTTTTTAAATAAAACTAATATCAAACCTATTAGTTTGAAACTATAGTTTTGTGATCAATTTTTTTGTCAATGAGGGTTTGTAATAAATTTATTTCATTTTAATTTATTTCCATGTCATCAAGTTAGACAATTATTAAGGCAAGTAGGGTGTTGGTCAAGGTTCAAACTCACTAAAATGAAGAGGCAATATTGTAGATGTAGATGCTTCATGGATACTGATTCACACATAGTATCAAACAGACATGGTCTTAAGTTATAAGATCTGGTGTGGGTTCACCAATCTCACTCAATATAAGGCTAAAATCAACAATCCAATTAATGACAGTAGGATAAAATATCAAAATTAATGGTTCACTTCGATGGTCCAATTTTGAAAGCCAAAAAAAATCAAATATTTAATTGGAATATAAAAATATAAAATCAGAGTTGCATCCATGGTCAGCCTATGACTACACTCTATAAAGTGAAAACCCTTCATTATATTTTTGGTTGTATAAATCTAAACAAAACCCAATTTTATTTTTTATATCTCTAAAATGATAAAATAGATCAATATTAAATTTGGATAAGATATTAAAAACATATACATATTCAAACACATAATTTTTTTTAGATTTCTAGATCATAAGAACATAGTTATGATCTATTATTTAGGTGGGTTTAGCAAACATTTATGGATTTATTTGTGAAAACCCATAATAGTCTAAAAATGGATTAAATAGAAATATGGCATGTTGATAATTGATCTAAATACTTTTAGGCATTCTAAATTCAACTATGGGGTCATCTTTTCTCAAAAAATATCTAAGAAAAACTTGATTCTCACGTCTTATTCGAACACACCTAAACTAGGATAAACACATCTAAAGTAAACATGAATGCAATGAAAATAAATGGAGTAAGTAACCATGGAAAGAGTGAAAAAAATGGATGTGAAGGATATGTAAATGAATTGAAATTGCAATTTTTTTCACACATGGTATGCACTTTTTTACCATTGACAATGTGGAAGAAGGGTTTGAACAAAGAAGAAATCAATCTACAAGTGGTCTTCACTACATAGCCTTTGTGATGATTTGATAATTTTCTCTGAGCAGGAAAAATGAAATGATAAAAGAGGCCTCTGATGAAATTATTTTGATACTAGATCTATTTTTCACCCCATATCTAGGTAAAGCTAAAGTTCATGTTTGCTAACACATAACTACAACTTTTAGTCAATAATGCAGCTTGTTTTATTCAATAGAAAACAATTACATTGATAGGAAATAATATCATATAAATATGGAGATAATTATTATATTAAATTTATAAAATTGTTCATAACTTACTTCCTAAATATCTCACATACTTATCTGTAGTATCTCTCTCATAATATCATTACATACATCTATTCTCATGTGAATATTACTCATATAATACCACTTACATTATTGAGTAAACCTATCCATATATTAAATATACACACTAAATAATATTTAATAATTTGAATTTCTAACCTAACAATCTAATTCACCCATGCAAGTACTAATTCCTAATAATGGAATCCACCATTTATACTTTATATTATCTAATGTTAAGTTTATTTTTCACCCCTAGTCATGTTTTATAAGGAAACGCCATATTTTTTAGACCTAAATAGCTATCAAACTGCATGACAAACATGGGTTGAAGTTGAAATTTAGTCATAGATGTTGAATTATGATCATAAAAAACCTAATGTTAACCAAAAATGTCTAAACATTCGAGCTATAAAAATTATTATTGAAACTATACACAATCATAAATGCATCATGTCTATAAATCAATCTCAACTTAGAGAAAATAAATCATACTTACACTTTTGAATGGGGATATATTAGATAATCTATAGCATGACAAATATGAGGATTTTCTAGACACAATTAGGGGATCTCTTATTATAATAAACCACACTAAGGAGGGTTCCAAAGCCTCCAGTCAAGCACAATCATGTAATAACCCTAACTAAGCCCTATGTTTTCATATTCATTAAAATAATAATAATTAAAGTAAAAATATCTAATCTAGTGATCACCAAATATTGTGGTACAATATGAGGGTTAGTAAAACAAACAAAAAGGCATAAAATAATCTCAATTGATTTATGTATGAGTAAGACCCTAATGCATGGAAGAAGAAGAGTATTGCTATTAGAAGCCAATACTTATCCTACTTATATCTAATAAAGAGAGGAGTAAAGTTAGAGAATACTTACATGGAAGATGAAATCATTAAGACTCAATCTCTCCCTATGCCAAAGAGGCTTCGTAAGAGTTTGTTATGGTTTGTAAGGATCACAAAGAAAGGCCAAAGCATCTAAGACTTCTCCACAAGATTAGATTCTCCAAGTAGAAACCATAAGCTAAGGCTCCTCAAGTAGAATGGTGGAATAGCATATTTTAAAAAAGTGAAAGAGAATAATAACTCTTTATCATTAGTAAATACTGATGAAATGATCTTGTATATATAGGAGGATTTAACTCTAAGCCCTTCTGAAAGTTTTGACTGACAGGGTTGACCTAGTACTATTATAGACAAAAATTTACTAGGTCACATGCTAGGTTAGCCAAGAGCTGACCTAGACCCTAAATGAATTTCATCCATAAGAGTACAGGTTCGACCCAGTTTACCTAGTACTATAAACTATTGAAAGGGATTTAAGGTGAGCAAAATAGGTATGAAACATGGTACAATACTGAAGGAGTGTGAAAAATAAAAGTAGTAGCTCAAGTAATGGTTTTCAAGAGCTGGTTGGATTGGTAATAAGTATAAATAAATGAAAAAAATCTTTTGAAGCACAAATGGTTTACCCACCCCTTTCCTAGTGCACCCCTTAGGGCATGCACTTAGAGAGATTGAGTCTCATCAGGTTCCTACAAGATAAAAATCATTAGTATTTGATAAAAGTTAAAAATAGTATGTGTATACATATGCTCCATTCAGAGACCATCATGTGTCACTTAGGTGAAATAGGGGATAGTGTTTCAAGAAAGAACATAGTAACACACAACACTGAGGATAAAAAAAGATGTAGTATTTTAAATAAAAAAAACTAAAATTAAATGACTGAAATGGAAATACCTTAAAAGTAAATGTGATGTGTACCCTAAATTACCTTTATTGCTATATGGTTGTTTTTTGTGTTTGTATTTTTTATTGTGGAGAGCACAAAGACTACTTTCAACAAACCCAAGAATATAAAACTAAAAATAAAAATTAAACAAACATAGGAAAGCCAAGATAATTGGTGCTATGTAGATAGGATGTAAATAGAAATTTGGAAAGTTGAGATGACAAGTGCTATGTTAGAACAAATGACCAAGTTAAAAATTAGATTAAATCATGTATAATAAAAAGCCAAAGCTACTAAATACCAAAAAACTAAAACAATTAAACCTTAAGTAAGAAAGGCAAACTCAACAAGTCAAACCAAGGATACATGTCAAAAAGGATGGTAATCAAACATAAATGTCAAAGTAATAGAAATCCTTACTTGAACAAAGATGGGAAAGTAAAAAAAAAATGGTAAAACAACATTGATGAGTGAGATGTAACAATCCTTACTCAATCATTAATGTAATAAAGTGTAAAAAAGAAAAATAACATTGGTGAGTGAGAAGCAATAAACCAAACTCATTCAACAATGGAAAAAGAATATGAAAGTTGAAATGAACTCAGGTGTCTATAAAAAGGGTTAGTATAACAATGACAAATAGTAAGAGAAATCAAAACATATCCAGAAATGTAAAGACATAGTGTAAATGATTTAATCCATAATTTCTCAAACATGTTCTATTCTAAGGATAAATAAAATTGAAACAATGTAGTGCTAGTATGTTTTTAAGATGTGAAGAAGAAGTAGAAAAGACAAAAAACATATTTAGAATAACACTATTGTTCAAGGGGGGAAATAAAATGGGGGGAGAAGATAATGAATAAAAACCCAAGGTAAAGGAACTCTTTATTGAAATCAAGACACTCAAATTAGGTTTGTAAAAACAAAAGGGATTTTGACTTTAAGGACTCTAAAGAACTTCTCTTAGAAACATAGTTCTTAGGTTAACACATGAAGTATGTAGATCATCCCATGAAGATTGTATGCATGAAAATTAAAATGGACCTACCTTCCCTTAACATGTTCCCCATTCCTCAGGACCCCTTATAGAGTCATCGATATACTTTGAAGATTAGGTAATTGCATGAGAAAGTAGGTAGCACCATAGAGTTTTTTAAAATTCTCCTATTCCAATCTACTATCATATTACACCCTAATGGACCTCAACTCTAGTATGAGGCTATTTGTGGAGTTTGAGATTCGATTGGAGATAAGATATGTGCTTGTAATCATGTTTTTTGGTGTGAATTAACTTTTGATATTTGTATGTTGCATTTTGTATATCATTTCCTTTTGTTTCAAATAATTTAACTTTTAACTTTATTTATGTCTTTTTTGTATTCCTCCTCTATATAGATTTAGAAAACCAAACATGGGTGCTAAAGATTAATTTCATTTCAATACATGGGACTTGGTTGCTAAGAGAGAAAACTTCAAAGAGCATGGTGTCTAAGAGTCTCATAAATCTAGGTGAAATAAAAGTGATATCTTAGCTTCAACCTGATTTTATCCAATGTGGAGTGAAAGAAAAGGAATTAAAGAGAAATGACATATGGAATAATTTGAACTACTTCAAATCATTAAAAAATGTGAAAAAAGGGTGAAAAAAGGGATACAATGATAGAAAAGTGTGATTTTTTATCATAAGAATGAGGGAAATGTAAGAAAACATGCTAACATAGATTGTTATACAAATTCCATCTTTCGAAAGAATAAAAAATCTAAATTTGAGAACAAAGATCAATAACCTGTAACCATTGCAAAACACATTCTAACAAAAAGAAATGTCAAGAGATGGTGACTTTATGAGAAAGGCTAGGTCTTATCCATGTTCTTACACTTCAACTCATAAAAGAGAACCCAAAGGGGTGCTAAAAAATGTGTAAAAAGTATGACAATAAATAGACTATATTAAATCATGAGGAAGATCGAATCCTATTCATGATATTACAATGCAACTCATGAGAAAAAGGGGAAACTAAAAGATCAAAAGGAAGGAGTAGGGTTTGTGAAAAATAGAAAATTTTTATAGAGGGTGAGACCCGTGTAAGTAACCTAAAAAGAGTGTTATATGGATGGTATATATAAAAAGTAAAAAAATAGGGGAGAGATTAGGAAAAATATTTTTTTAGGAATTGTGTGTTGGTGGGATCTTTGAAAATATGGCCTTTATTGGTTTGAAGGTGATAGGTAATTGGAATGAGAATATCTTTGACTAAATAGGGACCCCATAATTTTTGTGTGTATTTACCTTATTTTTCATGAGTGTAGTCTAATTTAAGGACAAGATTACCAACATTAAATGTACAAATTTTGACATGTTTGTTATGTTATTTGGTAATATGGGCCTTATATTGGTGATTTTGTTGTAAAGCATATTGACAATGTTCATCAAAGATATCAAGGTCATGAAGGTGAGATTCACATAATTATTCATCAAGGATAATACCATGAAGAGATATACGAAGAGAGGGAAGATCAACTTCTAAATAAAACACTGATTCAGAACCATAGACTAGAGAGAACAATGTTTCCCCAGTGGAAGTACATATGCTAGTCTGATATGCCTAAAGAATAGGATAGAGGTAAAGGAGCCAATTCATGAAGGTTTCATGAATTTTCTTTTGAATAATTTTGTTTATAGACTTATCTTATCTAGTACATTGTAGATGATAGGGTGTGAAAAATTGTGATTGACTTTAAATTTAGCATAG